>LDKF01000301.1:81233-106756 GCA_001026735.1 Rotylenchulus reniformis | reverse complement strand
GATTCGAACCTGCTATCGACCCCCAAAAAGTCGGGAACGATGCCAATAAGCTATAAACAACATTTAATAACTACCCCAAAAAAGTCCCTTTTCTATTAAATTATTGAGTCCAAAGTTCCCTTAAGTTAGCTCATTGTGTCACCCATAACTCTCTTTTGGCCAAACCGATCGGGACAATCTTGGACTCATTCGATAGCCCTAAGTGTGTAGTTTTGCCCGTTTTATTATAGCTAAACCGAGTTCTATTGCAAAAAAATGAGTTTTGGTCCAAAAACTGAGCACAACTCAGTTTTCAGACCAGTTTTTCGAACCCCATTTCGACTTTTAGACCGAAACCTAAAATGTTTGTGGATAGATCGATGCAAAAACCTTAGCTGCGTCGATTGAGACCGAATTTGTCGCATAAAACGCAATAGGAGCTGAGAAAATAATTTTTAACCTGTTTGGGGCTACAGAATCTTCTTATATGCGGGAATGTTATAAAAGCAAATACGACAAATATTTCCTAATTGAAAATCATGTTCTCAGGAAAAAGTCATCCAAATGTTGGCAGGAAAATTTACTTATAATTATACATACATCAATACGGGATATTTATTTTATTTTTTAACAGGGGACGCAAGTCGGCTTTTTTTAAGCATTTGGCTTTTTAGGGGTTCTAAAGAAACTGGCCAAAAATTCTCAAAATTTTCTCGGGCGTTGAAACCAAAAAATGATCAATTTTCTTAAGAAAATGGCCGAAAATTCTCAAAATTTTCTCCGGCGGCCCCTATCGGGACCGCCGCCCTCCCCCCGTAAAATAATTTGTATAAAAAAGCATAAATACTAAATACATTGAAAAAAAATGTTATTTTTGCATCAGAATTTACTTAATTGGATTTTAGAATTTTTTTTCTGCAAATAAAATTTTTTTCAGCAATTTCAAAAGTTTCGAGTTTCGAGTTTCGAGTCCTGGAAATTTCGAGGTTTTTTTTGGTTTCGAGTTTCGAGTTTCGATTTCGAGTAAGCATCCGAGTTTCGTCCTGTTTCGAGTTTCGAGCAAAATCCGAGTTTCGTGCAGCCCTGATCCCAATCGTACAATTTACACTCCAAAAGAGGGTAATCGGAGGTCGAGTCCAAAATGGAGAAGAGTAAAAGAATTCCGGTAAAAATACCATATGATCCCTAAAAATGCTTTTTTCTACGTGGCCAATCCGGATGATCTTTTTGGCAGGTTTATAGCAGACATTTAGACCTTTGATTCGACAAAATTTTTCATCGAAACCAAGCCAGTTTCTCTAGGTTGCTTGTAAGCTGACTTATAATCATTTTTCTACCCTGGGACGTGTGGGACTAATGACCCCTACCCAAACCCTCAAAAACTACAGTAATTATATTTATGGATATGGTATATAAAAATGTTTAAACTTAGTATGTACCTATAAGCAATGGCATAGCCAGGGGGGGGGGAATTCCCTCCCCCCTGAAATTTCCAAGACTCAAAAAATGAAAAGGGTCCCCTGTTAAAATTTTTTTTATCAAAGGCAAAAATTTGGTCAATTTCCTTAAGAAAATTTGTCTTTAAAAAATTCTCGTGGGACGTACCGTAACCGAATAGTAAAGTGTGTAATCGTAGTCACGTATTAAAAGCACGTGAAAAAATCGGCACGTGAGTTAGCACATGTGTCAAAAAATCAATAGAACGCAAAATCAGTGCAAAAAACGCGTAAAATTCCATGTTATGTAAATTATTGTTGTTTGTTTCTTTTTCCTCTTTTTATCCTCTTTTTATGTGCTATTTTGCAAGAAGGAATTCGCTTCAAAAGCATAGAAAGACTATTTTAATTTCGGTAGGGGACGTTAGAGTGTGGCCATTAGAGTGTTGAAGCTACAAAAAGCATTATAACTAGGGCTCACAAACGTATGGAAATCCATATTTTTTCTGCGCACTCATAATGGCCTGAAAATCACGTAAAACACATTTTTAGCTTTATTAGAACCTTCTAGACATCATTTTATAATCCATATTTTCCATATTTTTCCATATTTCGGACTTTTTGTCCATATTCCATATTTTCCCTATTTTCGTCCATATTTCGCCATTTTTTAAGAAAATTCTTAAATAAAAACAGGGTTCCCAGATGTTCTTATTTATAAGATTTGTTCTTATTTTGGGGTCCTAATCTTACAAATTTTAAATGTTCTTATTTGTAAGATTTGTTCTTATTTTGGACCTTTGTCCTTACTTTATCCTTATTTTTGGATTTTTGAAAGAATTTATTCAAAAAATGACCAATTTTCTCAGGAAAAAAGGTCTAAATTTTCAAAATTTTCTCCGGCCGCCCCTATCGGGACGGCCGGCACCACATACAATGAATTTTATTGAAAATTTCATTCAAAAATGACCAATTTTCTCAGGAAAAAAGGTCTAAATTTTCAAAATTTCTCCGGCGGCCCCTATAGGGACCGCCGGCACTCCTCAATACAATGATTTTTNTTCAAAATTTTCCCCGGCGGCCCCTGTCGGGACCGCCGGCACCGTGCAACTGTTCCTAACAAGAGTTCAAAGTTCGTAAAAGATTTTTATGATTTGCTTATGTATTTCAACCCCCCAAATTGCTCAAGCATTTTAACGAATTATAAATAAATTGATTTTTGATTATTTTAAAAGAATTTTGTGAAATGTTCTTATTTTTGACCATAAAATCTTATTTTTTCAACCTAATGTTCTTATTTTGAAAATTTTCATCTGGGAACCCTGAATAAAAATGCAATAAAATCCGAAAATTTATGATTTTTTGAAAAAAAAATTTGGAAAAAATTTTTACAAAAAAAATTATCGGAAAAATTTTTTCAGTAATTTTCAGAAAAGGAATATGAAATTAAACTATTTTTTCCTCCGTAATTTCATTTTTAAAATATTAAAAATGATTTTTAGAAGAAAAATTTTCATTTTTTTCTGCCAAAATTTCGCCAATTTTTATCCATATTTTCCATATTTTTGTCCATATTTGGAGAAAATTTCGTATTTTCGTCCATATTCGGCGATTTTTTGTCCATATTTTATGGCCATATTTTGCGATTTTTTGTCCATATTTTTGTGAGCCCTAATTATAACTCAGCTCAAACGCAACATAAAGAAACGAGTTTGGTGTTAATAGATAGCACTAAATGTCTGCTACAAATGTGCAAAAGAGATCATCCGGATTGGCCAAGTAGAAAAAAGTTATGGCCAGATCTTTGGCCAAAATCACGACTGCGCGTCTTAACTTGTATTGTAGCTAATAATTAGTTCTATCTTTTCACATCAAAATCATTTCTCTAGGTTCCGTTTGAACCGAGTTATAATCCAAATCCAAACAATGCTTTTCATTTCAACATACACATTCAACCTATGGAGATCATGCAATTCGGCCTTGCTCTGGCGGCCGCAGAATAATTTACTATTTTCTATGCTACGGCGACGGCAGTAATTTTTTTTGTTGATCTGTACATTAAGGTTTTAATTTTTTTATCAGTCCAAAAGCCATAGCCTTATACACAGCGCACTCATTTCTGTCACCCATGCAACCTCTATTCTTTTACCCCTTATTAGTTTCTTGGCAACTTTTTCCGTAAAAATGGATGGATGGATAAAAATTATTTTTTATATTGAACATAAAACATAGTTCTTTCTTTTTTATGCATTAAATGCTAGAAAAACCCTCTTCATGGAAAAATATTATTTATTCATTTAAATTGGGAATTTTGTCAAGGTTGCACTCTGATCCGCCGTGTTATATAAAAGGCTCCGCTGTTTAGTTTCATTACACTCATTCCATTCCACTATAATAAATCCACATCCTATCCTTCCTTTTCCTGTTGCTTCTATTCCGTTTCATCCACGCCATATCTCAAACGATGCTCAGCCGGTGTCTGTTCGTCGTCTCTTCTTCGTCCCGGTGGCTTCTGCTGTTCTTCGCTGTCATCGCTCTCCTCTTCCACTCCATCAATTCAATGGAAAATAAAACTGGGCCCGGCCAATTTTGTGCAAATCAAAAAACAAAATTGCCGAAGGGAATCAAACTGATCAAGGACGACCAGCTGTGAGTTCGGGTTTTTGTCCTTTCTTTACTTTTCATTCAGCTCCGTCGTTCCGTTCCAAATGGATGCAAATGAAAATGTGAGCTTGATGGCGGTGACACCCGAAGTCAACAAGCAGAAGTTCACCATCAAAGTGGATTACAACCGGACGGAACTGCGAGCGTTGATTGAGCGAAACAATATATCGATGCACTTGAATGAATCTTGCAGGGAATTCAGCGAGAAAAGCTTGGATCTGGGAAAAGATAAATGCAAATTTGATAAAGAGGTTCGTTCCCCGGCCCCGGGGGAAGTCATCATTTTATCGGGAGATTTTCAGAACAAAAATTGTGATAAGGCCGGCAACATTTGCAACATAACCTTCGATGTCGTTTGCCATTACAATACAACGCAAATTGCCGGAATCGATGGTTTCCAATCTTATTTGGTCACGCTATTGAAACACCCTTCGTTTGACTCACAACCATGCAAATGGATCGCCACATTTGTGCGTTTTTGGGCACTAATTGTCCCTCTGAAACTAATAAAGTTTCCAACCCCTCAAAAAAATCGATAAAATTTGTTGTTTTATTTACAAAAACCTTAAGATAATATCGATATATTCAGGCCCGTAGCCAGAAAAAATTTTCGGGGGGGGGCACCAAGGGGGGTCCGAGGGGAGGGGGTCTCCGGCGGCCCCGATAGGGGCCGCCGGAGAAAATTTTTGAAAATTTTTGAAAATTTTTGAAAATTTTTGAAAATTTTTGAAAATTTTTGACGATTTTTAAAGGAAATCGGCCATTTTTTCTTCAAATTTTTCCAAAAAAATTTCTCAAAAAAATTTTTAACAGGGGGGACCCTTTTCAATTTTTTTTGGTCTTGGCATTTCGGGGGGGGGGAGGGCACGTGCCCCCCCATGCCCCCCCTGGCTACGGGCCTGGATATATTCGAAATTTGTTATTGCTCAAGTTTTTGGTACCGATTTTTGGGGATAGGGATAGGCAAAATTTAAAAAAAGGATTATTTTACTATAATATTTTTTTAACACCGGAGTACCAAAATTTTAGCTCAATAGATTTTGCATTTTCAGGATAACATTCATGTTTTGGCCAACAATAATAAAAGTGGTGAACTCCCATTGGCCAAGTGCCTCAATGCCGCTTTGAACAGCTCTACCACGCGTATACAGCCTTCTACCTCGGTCGTGCCTGTTACATCTGGTTCCACACCCGCACCATCCACTACTCTCGGCGGTTGCCTCTTGACTTGGCTGTTCATCCTGCTGCTTGCACTAATGGGAATGTGAGTTACTTCATTGGACTTGGATATTTCGCACTTTTGGCCATTAAAATTGAAAAATTCAGTCAAATCATTTTGGTGGTGGCGCTGGTCATCGTGATCCTGATGACAAGCTCTCGTCACAAAAGGAAACAATCGCAACTGCTCACGGACGAGGAGAAGGACCCACAAGAACCGCCAATTGCGAAAGGACCATCGCAAATTGAGACGTCGAAAGGAACTGATGAAAAGACCCAGACCGGATTGTCGGAAAAGGTACAGTGAGGGCAATCATACAAAATTGAAATTTATCAAACTTTTTTTTTGTTGATTTTTGAAGTTTCAAAAACGAATCTGAGCTATTTTTTTGTAATTACAATATTAATACAAAGACCAATTTTAAACATTTATTTTCATTTTCTGGGTAATTAATTCAGAATATTGATTGTCAATTTTAAACATTTATTTTCATTTTCTGGGTAATTAATTCAGAATATTGATTGTCAATTTTAAACATTTATTTTCATTTTCTGGGTAATTAATTCAGAATATTGATTGTTTCAAATTTCAATTTCATGCATTTCCTTTTCCTCAGGTAATGCCTCTTGCGCCAGTGTCACAAAGCTCCACGGACCCGAAGTTGCCACCAAGCGAGAAGGGCACCGGGGAAGTGTCGGGGCCGGTGGGGATACCGGACTCGCTGAAGACACTGCCGGCAGCGGTAAATCAGGACGGCGGCGATGGTCCGACACCGGTGGGCCAAACTCCCAAGGAGCCGATGGGGGAGAAGGACACGCAGCAGAAGGACGAGAAGAAAGCCGGCAGTGGCACTTCCATCGGACCTTTTCCGTCGGAGACACTGAGTTCGTCAGAGCGGGAACGACCGGGAGGAGCCAAAAAGGCGGAAGACAGCGGAAGCAAGAAGAAGGAGGGCGAGGACGGCGGCAGCAAGAAGAAGGACCCGACCTACGAACGCTTTGAGAGTCTGAGCTTGTCGTTTCGGAGCGAAAAGAAGAGTCAAATGCCGACTGTTGCTGATGAGCAGAGCAAGAAAGCAGTCGACGAAACGAAGAGCCAAATGCCAACCGTTGCTGATGATCAGAGCAAGAGCCAAGTGCCAACTACTGATGAGGAGAGCAAAAGCACCGCCGACAAATCATCGAATATGACCGGGAACACGATGAAGACCACGCCCGGGTCGGACTACGAAGTGCTGCCTACACTCTAGATCGGTGATGATATTTACATGATATATGATAATGGTTGTTGTATTGTTGTATAGAGATGTCGATTGCCGATGGTTGTGATCTTTTCTTGATAATGTCCCCCCAAATCCCATATTTCTGTTGATTGTTTGCTTAATATTTTGTCTATATTCTCATATAACGCCTATACATACAATTAATATCGCGTAATTTTGTCAGAGATGTTCATTTATATCGTTCAGCATTCAATTTTTTTTAACTCATCAGTTCTGACTCTGGCTGATCGCCCACCTTCATCCAGCAGAAATCCGACTGGATTTTTCGCTTTTTTAGTCCGGTTTCGAAAAAGACGTTTTTTCTGGGCAAAAAAACTAAAATAGCCTAGAAAACCCTAAGCCTTGGGCCCAGACCTAGACCGACCTCTAGTCCCCCCGGGCGTTTTATATCCATACTCCTCAAGAACCGTCAGCTGTTTATTTTTGGAATATCCTTTAAAATATTACGTGGAATATCGAAATACTGTATGTGAATATTTTTTACTTGGTTTTTATTTTTTGATTGAGGAATATTAATTCAAAGGTATTTTTTTAGTATCTAAAATTTATTGGACTTCTTAAAATTGGGCCCAATGTACTAGTGCCATTTATGAGTTATGACTGAAAATATCATTGGTTGATTCGTAATCAGCACCCTTAATTACTACAGAATCAGCCCTTTTGTGATGCAAAAAATCTCCATTAAAAATTTTTCAAGCCTAAAATTTATTAGACTACTTCATATGCCCAAAAACATTTTATTATTTTTTATTTGAAATGAGAAAAGTGAATAAATTGAGACTGTGGTAGGGAGGGACTGTGATGGTTGGGGAAAAGTGAGGGAAATGAAAGCAAAAACAAATCAAATAGTCCAAATAAGTGAGGTGAATGTGAAAATGGAGGAAAGACAAACGCAATTTGAGGATTTTTTGATCAATGATCAATCCCATTCTGATCGGTCGGTCCTGTTGAGTGCGCACCTTAAATCATCAAAATCAGCGAAGATTCTGACCCCAATTCGGATTAAATGGGAATTTATTTTCGTTTTAAACTAAACATTTTAAAATTCAATAAGCCCACCTCATCAAATGGGCATGGAATTCGGCTCGGGAGGAGAAGGACGGACCATTTTCGGCTGCGCATTTGGTGCACCGCCATCCCTCCGAAGGTCCTTCGGGTTGCAGATTCGCCTCCTCAATAAGAGCGGTGACTTCTAAAGCATCGCCCAAAGGGATCTGAACTCGGGGCGGATGTTCGAGCTATGAGGCCAAGCTAGTTTGGGAAACTTGAAATTCTATTTTTTGGGCATAAGCGAGTTTCATGTCCTAGAAGTCTAGGTTTCACCCGAGAATTAGACTTCCGCCCGTTGAAGTTTGACAAATATTTTGTGGAAATTAGGACTTTCCGGGAATTTGGGTTTTGCTGAACCTCGACTTCCATGGGTTGTTGGCCAGTGTAGGGACATCCCCCATCCTCCTGTCCCTGTTCGTCGTCCATCAAATGTTCATCCCAATTAGCATAATTCTCAAATAAACGATGGCACTTGAGGCAGAAGAAGGCCGGAGAAGAGGAGGAAACCTAAACTTTCATAAAAAAAAATAAAAAAAAAAGAAATTATTGCCTTTTCAGTTGATGGTCCATGTGCTTCCAGGACACAGGGGCTCCTCCTCTCCTGGGTCTGGACCAGGGTCAATCCCCGCCCGGCAGCGTGAACACGTTGGACACATCTCATCGCAATTTCACTAAAGCGGGCGATTTTTTGGAAAAAACCGAAATTATCGTAAAAGGATAAAAGGCAAATAGTGAAAGATACCAAAGGGTTTTTGGTTGGTTATACTGCTCCAACTCCTCGGCCTCTTTTTCCCGCCGCTCCTGCAGTTTGCCGATTTTCATCGCTTGCGGATGTGCCATCCGCTCCATTACTGCCAGGGCGTCCTTGACTCGCGAGCGGAATCCCAATTCGACCACCTGGGCAACTAAACACGAGGGAAGGTTTAGGTCAGAATTTGGCAGTCAAATTATAAACAAAGGAGTCAAAAAATCCATTTGCAGAGAATTATTCAAAAAATTCATTAAAATTTAGGGCCAAAAATGTTAAGGATCTATGCAAAAACCTAAATTCCACTTGTTTACCGTTTTTGTATTCGGGCGGTCGTTTGGCGCAAATGTGGTTGAGCACCACGTGGGGGCGGCGAGTGCTCAGAGTGCACTTTGGACATTGGAAGGCGGGAAGTCGCGGGAGGGGAGGGTAGCGGAGAGAGCGATGCTGGAGGCGGAGGGCGAGACGACGCTTGGGGGAGGCGGAGGAGGAAGCGGAAGAGGAGGCGGAAGAAGCGGAGGGGAGGCGACGCTTTCCGGAAGATGAAGAGGAGGAGGAGGAAGAGGGCGAGAGGAGCGGAGAAGAAGACGGGGTTGTTGTGAGCAGGGTTGATCGTCGGAAGGAGCTGAAAGGAAGCGGAAACCGGATCAATCGCAAGGATCCCTAATAAAGTGGAGTCAAAAAGTTTTAGCAATGGTGAAAATTCAGGATTTTTATCTAAAAATCTTTTGATAATATTCCTAAATTTTGATGATTTTTTAATGTTTTCCAAATAAAGAAGCTAATAGTAAATGCTAAGCCAAATTCCCCGTTCTTGGCAGCTGGACTCTTGGCCCCATCTCCGTAAAGGGCCATTCATGCCCTCCCTCTCTTGCCCTCCCCCTCTCGCTCTCCGTCGTCCATTTGCCCCTTCTCTCTCCCCGATTCTGCTTCCTACTGTTTCCTCACTGCCTCTCTCCTCCCCCATCCCCATCTCTCTTCAGTGAAAGGGTCCGATCGATAATTGGGGTGGTTGGTTCGCCCTTCCCAACCCAAAGAAGCGCAAAAGGTGGAAAGGAGCTGACTGATTGAGAGAGATGAAGGGACCAATTAAACGGACAAAAAGCACAGATTGAGGAGGAGATGAGGGGAAGAAGCCCCGAGGGAAAGGGCCATGGCACCGGGTAAAAGTTAAAGGTCGGGACAATTGGGTTTTGGTTGATTGGTGTTGCTTTGTTGGGGTCACCGAGATCAAAGGGATGGGAGAGGACGGGCGAAGGGAGTAAGTGTGCCTTGCCCGCCGGCGGAAGGGATTGATCGATTTCGATTCCCTCCCCCTTCCCCGTCTCTTTCTTCTCATGATCACCGGATCAGATCACATTGGCCAAAACAAAGTCATAAGCAATTAAACCAACACCCAAATTTCCAACCGTTTTGCGTAACGACGAAAGGCCGGGTGCAGCATGTTGCCGAGCATGGGCCATTTGAGCAGAATGTGCCGGATACGATCCGCGGGACATCGACGCTTTGTCCCTCCGCTTGCTCCGTTGCCTTTTTTACCCCCGGCGGAAGATGGGGATGAACAAGGTTTGTTCCCGTTCTTCCTCCGCCGTCCTTTCCCCTTTGTCTTCCGCTGCCATTCATTCTCTTCAGCAACAACTCCCGCGCCGCTTCTTTCCGCAAGCGGTAAACGGTTGAGCAAACTGTCGTTGTTGCGCTCGGGACTCATCCCGCTTTTCCTGTTGGCGTTGGTGTTTTTGCTGCTGGGTTCCGGCCCCGAATTGGCGGAGGCCAGAGGAGGCCGTCGGGGCGGCAAAGGCAAGGGCAAGAGCAACCTGCAGTTCGCGCAGGTGGCCGAGTTCTCGCTCATCCAACAGCCGCTGACGGACAACCGCGTGAGTCTTTACTCTTTGTTAGGACTTTTGAGCGTCAAAAGTTTAGGTCTGCAAATCTGGACCTAAATTTGTTGATGATTGATCTGGAACTGAAAGACCTGAAAAGTGATGATGATGAGTAAAGTGGAAGGACGAGAAGGAGGAGGGGAAACGGATGATGATGGAGGAAGAGGAAGGAAGGAAAGGAAGAGAGCAAAACGAATGGACTTCTTCCTTCCCTTTCCTGCTTTCCTCTTCTTCCACTTCCTTCTTTGCTTTGTTTCCACTCTCTCCTTCTCTACTCTTGTGCTATGATAATTAAAGAAGCAAAAAGATTGAAAGTGTGTAAGGGCAGGTAGTGAGAAAGGGAAGAAAGAGCACGCGCAAAACCAGTTGTCAGAGAAACAGAGAACGCAAATGAACTAGCGGGGCAGAGAAAGAGGCGAAGGCAGAGCGGGGATAAAAAGTCCAAAAAGATAGATCGCCAAAGAAGTAGTAGTGAATGCTATTTTTGAATGAAAAATCGAATAACCAAAGGTTGGCCAAAGTCAATTTGAATGAGTATCAAGTAAAATCCGAATTTTCCGTAACAAATCAAATGGGAAAATCAAATTTTAATTTTTTCAGAGTGCCCACATCATCACGGGCTCCCACTTCAGCCAGATTTTCAGGCTCGGTTTCAAGTTGAGGTATGAATTCAATTGAACCAATTTGCTTTATTTTTAGAATTTATGAGAATATTCACCATAATACTAACAAACATTTAAAAATTAGCCAATTTCTTTGATTTCGAAATCCTTTTCCAGATTGATCTGCAAAGCGCGTGGCGACCCGCGACCGATGATCAAATGGTTTAAGGAGGGGGCCGAAATGCATCCCAAGCGGAATGTGCACTACTACGAAAAGCCGCTGGGCACCAACGAAATTTGGGTTTTTATATTTGAAAATCAAAGGATATTTGCTTGCTCGGCACAGAGCAAACTGGAGATCGACCCGGCCACGATGGGCGACCAGGGCATTTATGCGTGTGTGGCCAACAACCAGTACGGGGTGATGGCCAAGAACTTCAAGGCCGAGTACACCTATTGAAGAGGAAGAGATCGACAAAAGTCCAGGTTTGCACATCTCCACCCCAAACGTCATTAATTTTTAATTTGTGATTTTATAGTAGTAAAATTCATTGTTTTTAGTCCATGGCAACTGGCAATATAATTCACAATCCCGGATGAAAGGATGCCAAGCAATGACATTCTATTTTATCGACGAATTCGAATTGTAAAATTTTGATGGTGACGGATTGTTTGATTTTTGTTAAACATGAAGCCAATAGTTCAGGGTCGTGACTAAGGACTTTCTAAAAATGATTAATTTTAATGCATTATTTAGGACATTCCAAGAATAAGTATTAAATTGGATATTTTACAGTCATTAATATTTTGTTTTATTTTTATGTAAATCATATTTATTTCATTTGTCCATGGATCATTGGTCCTTGATCAGGGACGTACCTAGGGACGGAGTAACTGCTCCCCATCGCGGAAATATTAAAAAATTTTCAGGGGACCGGAGGAAGAAAAAATCGAAAAAATGACCAATTTTCATAAGATTCAAATTCTCTAAATTTTCTCCGGCGGCCTCTAATAAGGAGGCGGAAGCACCCCTTAATTCATTAAAATTCTTGTGCAAAAATTCTTCGGCAGGGTTTGTGCTCCTGCCTCTCCCATCCCGAAATCCTGGGTACGTCCCTGATACCAACATACCCTGATACCAACGTACCAAGGAGTGAATCATTTGTTTGGGGGGAAAGATACAAATACAATTTGTGATGGATTAATTAATTGGATTTAACGGATATAATAATAATAATTAAAAATTAATCATTTCGCACATTCCATTTGCTCATCAGGTATTTGGTCGATCGGTCGGAAGTGGATTCTTTGGAGAAAGAGGAACAGTGATCGGTAAATGTACAGAAGAAAAGAAGGGACAGTTGAGGAGGAAAAACACAATCTGAATGAACGAATTGAATGCCCTAAATCGATGTGAAGAGATAATCAGGATCAGGAGGAAGTTCATCTACACCTTCGGTGGGTCGGACAAGACAACGGAATGAACCAAAAACTTGACCAAAACGGAGCCAATTTTCCAAGAAAATGACTTAATTTAGTCTCAAAAATTAAAAGGGAAAATAAATGGGATATTTCGAATTATTAGCAATTTATGCAAAATGAAAAGCGACAATTTTATCGAAACTTCAATAATCATTCTTTTTGCTTATACATTCATTAATTTATTTATACATTAAATTTAATTCCCCCGTTGAGATTTTTCGGGGGGGGGGATGTGACTAACTCCGTTGCATCGTCTTGGTTACATTCTGGAAAGGAGACAGACAACCGAATTTTGGATGACGAAGGATGATGGACTAAGCGGTGGATGAGGCTGACACCGGCTGTTTCCCGTTGCTGGCCCCATTCTTGGCCTTTGATTTTGATGCGCATCCGCAACGAAAGTCATCTTCGTCATCCGGCATGGAGTTCTGGCCGAAAACACAGGCCGTGTGGAACCACTTAATACATAGAACATTGGCCCTGTCCTGCTTGGACTTGATGCCCTTCCACGATCCACTGACCTGGTCACAATCGTCACATTGCACCCAATTGATGGCCATGTGCAGCGGGCGTTTGCACTGCGCATGCGCACAGAGTTCTGGGTCTCCGCTGCCGCCGGTCCAGTCCTCCGCCACCGTTGTCGCCGCCAGGTTGTTGTCGCTATCCTCGTCTCCGTCGTCCTTGTGCTGTTTCGCTCTTCTGCCGCTCACCCTTCTCGCCGCTTTTCCTCCTCCGTTCAGCACCATCCGTCGGCCTCCGTTTGCGACCTTTGGTTCTTCTTCGTTGTCGCTGCTGCCAGACTCGCCTTCGTCCTCCTCCGAGCTGTTGTTATTCTTGCGATTGTTGGTGGTCGCCGGGCGACCTCTCGCCGCTCGCTTGCCTGGTCGCTTTTTCAATAAGGCTGTCGCGGTGCTGGTGGCCGGCGACAAAAGGGATGCCAACTTCTTCGGCGCGCCACGGACAACAACCGCAATTGACGCCTTCTTTTTGTCCTGTGGTTTATGAATAAATGATCAGCATAAGACTGAAAAATTATCACAAAAATTGATTGAAAAATTCAATAAAAAATTGTCCCTAAAAATTTCTTTTCTAAAAACTCGAATAAAAAGCTTTAAAATCATTGTGAAAGGATGCCGAAGATATTGGTTTATGTTGTGCCGCCGAATAATGGAGGTAGCCTGTGTGGATCGAACTTGTATCCGTTTTGATGAATCTAACGTCTACCATTTGGATTCAACAGTTTAGGTTTCAAAATTCCATCGTCTGGATCTCTTTTAAGTGGTTTCTACCATTATTCCAAGTCCACATAACTGTACCTCCGCTCCCCTGGGACCCCTCCTCTTCGACGACTCTGCTTCTCTTTCCCTGGGTCCTCCATTTGTCTGTTTTGTTGTCGTTGCCACGAGATTGTTGTTCAGCGTCGTCGTAACTGTCTTCTTGGTTCCGGGAGCGGAGGAGAGCAATTTGCGTTTGGTGCCGCCGTTCAGCAAATTGCTCGTGCCCTTGGTGTCCGTCTTGGCATCCCTGCTGCTGCTTTTGTTCTGTGACCTATGGCGATGTCGATGCCTTTTGCTGCTGGACTCCCCATCACTGTCCGAATCGGTGTCCGCCGACTTATCATCATCGTTGCTGGTACTGGTCGAACTCGCGGAACCCGGCCGTTGCTAAATCCAACAAATTCTTTTAATAACTAAATAACTAACAAAAGAATCCAATCCCTTCTCCCCATTATAATATTTTTGGGCCCAAAATTATTCCTTCGGATGATTTGAGTTCCTCAATTCACCGACCTTGGCCATCTTGCTGCTGTTGGTATGCCTTTGCCGTTGTTCCTGCTGCTGCTCCCTGTCCTTGTCCTGCTCCCCGGGCCTCTTCGCCTCTTTCTCCTTCACTTCCTCATCACTGCTCTCGTCGCTGATCTGTCTCATCATTTTGTGCGCTCTCTTCCGCTCCATCTCCGCCCTCTTCCGCTCCTCCAACCGCATCGGCTTCTTCCGCTCCCTCATCATCGCCGCCTCGCCTCTGCCCTTCGCGTCCTCGTCCCTTCCGGATTTGCCGAGCTGGGGGCCATGGATCGCCGCGAGCTTTTGGCTTCGTTCGGCCATATATTGCCAGGAACCTAGTAATTAGTGGGGGATCAATCGCTTTTTGGATCAATTATATCTTTTTTTGTGACTTTTGACATTAAATCCCAATTTTCTCACCATTCCTCTGCCTTCCATCTCCTTTATTTTGCCCTATCACCACAATCCTTCTGGACGATGCCGATTCGTCCCTGTCCCTCCTCCTCTTCTTCCACCACTTCCTCATCCCCTCATAATCAATTTCCCCCATTCCATTATCACTTTTTGCATTTCCAATTTTGCTTTTGTCTTTTTTGTCCTCCTCCCTTTCCTCCTCCGCCTCATCGTCTCCCTCACAGCTTATCATAGTCAATCGTCGTCTCCTCATTTTGGCCCATTCTTCCATGATCTTTCCTTTTCTCTCTTTTTCTTCCACCATTATTTTTCCTTTTCCCCCCTCCTCCTCCCTTTGTTTTTTCTCTTTCATCAATCTTCCATTTTCTTCCTGATCCTTTGTTTTCCTCCTTTCCTCTTTATTTTCCCTTCTCTTTCTTTCTTTTTCCTCTTTTATATTCCCTCCTCCAATCCTTCCATTTTCCTCTTTTCCCTTCATTTTTCTTCCTTTTTCCCCTTCTTTCTTCTCTTTCTCCCCTTCCCTACAATTTCCGGCTGTCAGGTCGTTCAGCAATCTTGCCACCTCGTTGCTCTTCCGTGCCTGCTTCACCGGTCTCGGCTTGCTGCTTCCGCTCTTTTCCCTTCTTTTCTCTTTTGCCTCCTCCTCTTCTTCATCATCCATCGCTCCATCCTCCATCGGTTCTGCGGAAGATCGCGAGTCCGCCCCGGAATGCCTTTTTCTCAGCGATGAATTACCAATTGGGGCGCCTGAAGGAAATCATTTTAGAAGCGGATTTCCTCCCAACAATTAGATTTTAATACGGCCCCAATTAGGTTCAATTTGTTCAAAGTAACTCCTCCCAGTCCAGTAATGGTATCGAACTCGAGTATTCGAAGAATTTTTTTTTGAATCAACATGAATTAAAACAGATTTGGCTCCGCAAGTTCAATGACTCACCTTTTTGCTCCTCTTT
Source organism: Rotylenchulus reniformis (assembly GCA_001026735.1). NCBI lineage: Eukaryota > Metazoa > Nematoda > Chromadorea > Rhabditida > Hoplolaimidae > Rotylenchulus > Rotylenchulus reniformis. The sequence goes on along the minus strand of LDKF01000301.1, from coordinate 91,263 downwards.
GATGTCCTCGGAAGTCATCTCCGATTTTTGGGATTGTTTTTGGGGATCCTTCGACGAGGGTGGCGAGGGCACCGAGCTGTCGCACTCCATCAGCTGTCCCCGGGCCTCCAGGGTCATCCTTCTCTGGGCATCCCTGTCCTCCTCCTCCTCCTTCCTGGCCATCTCCTCCTCTTTTTCCTCGTACTGCTCCGTCTTCTTTCCCTTCTGTTGTTGTTGTTCTGCTAGTTTCAGTTGGTCCAAATCGGCTGAGATCGACGAGGAAGAACCATTCAGCAGCACTGGCTTAGGTTGTTGAACATGATCGGAGGAATTCCGTTGGTCACCGCCAGCAACGGACAGCTCGCTATTCCCGCGTTTCTGAAAAAAAGAAAAATGGAAAAAAGTCAAAATCGGTGAAATCGCGAAAATAACCACGATTAAAATTTAATTATCTTTAAAAAATTTTAATCTCTCATTTTCAGACTGACCAATGCCTTTCGCTGCTCTTCCCTCCTGGTCCGCTTCTTCTTCGCCTCCACCGATGTGCTGATGGTCGCCATCCGTTGTCGCTGTCCGCCACCACTTCCGCTGACTCCGGCCGCCTTTTCCCTTTCAGCATTGGCGAACATTGCCGCGGTCAGCGTGTTCAGATTGGTGTTGTTGGCCAGCTGAGGCGTGGAGAAGGCACTGGTGGTGGTGGAGCTGTTGGTCAACGAGGAGGAGAGCGAGTCCTAAAGAAATTTGAATCGAATCGAAGGGGAATGAAGTTCGATCTGAAAAAACCCAGGAGAAAAATGAATTAAATTTAGTGATGAAAAAAGGATTTGGTCAAATTCTTTTTAGGTGAGAAAGAGAAGAAGATATTCCTCCAAATAATTTTCTTTTTTTAAGAATATGAATAGAACCCGATTCTATGAGGTGTGTTCACTGACCCTGAACTCCTTGCCAGCATCGCTGTTGTTCAAACTGCCACCACCACTCGTCGGCCCTGCTGTCGCCGCTGTTCCAGCACCCGGCGACTGCAACAAGGCGGCTGTTGACGGGGCAGAGGACACGCCGCTGCTGCTCTTGGACGATCCGCTGCTCAGCGATAGGGCGGACGAGTTATTGTTAGAGGCGAGCAGTCGTTGGGCCAACGGTTGCTGGATGGGCGGAGTGCCAAGCGCACTTGGCGGTGTTCCGGAAGGCCATGGAGGCGCTCCTCCGCTCGCTGTCCCGATACTCGCCATGCCGTTCATCTGCTGCTGTTGCGCGGCAGCGACTGCGGCAGCGATCGCACTGGCTATGCCGGGGATCCGCTGCAGGGGAGTGGTCGTGCTGCCCGCTCCACTGGCGGAAGCAATCACCGGGGATACTTTGGTAACGGGAATGGAGGGGCCGGAATTGCTGCTGTTGGTACACGAAATACCCATGGGCCAACCACCGGAAGCTGAAATGAAAAAGGATATTGAAAATCAGCGGGAAAAATATATGAACGAAGGTTGAATTTTAAAAATCAGATTGCTCCTTTATTTCACCTTTTGCCTGCTGATCCGCCTCCAACTCCTTGGCCAATTGCTGGGCTGCCGCCAGTCGCGCGGCGAGTGCCGCTGTTGTCGCCGACTGTTGCTGGTCGCCGGCGCCGCTCGATTGGATGGGCAGCGACGATGAAGAGGCTCCTCGGGAGAGCGGCGACTCACCTGGCGGCCGCATTGGGAGGGCGGAGGTAGTGACGGATGAGGTGCAAGAGGAATAGGCGGCGGAGGAGGAGCAGGAAGCGGCGACCGAAGAGTGGTGCTGTTGCTGCTGAGCCGCGATCAGCAGACCGGCGGTGCTGGCGGGCAGGGAGGCGACACTGAAAAGCGGGAAATACATTCTAAGCATTTCGTTTGGATTATCATAAACAATTTTGCATTGTCAAAAATGTTTTTTTCGTTTTTTTTTTTGCTGAATTAGGTTTAGCACTTTGCCCTACCTGTTGGTGCTGCCGGGGAGTGAAAATGCGGAAGGGGCGCCGAACAGCGAGGGTTGCGGTGCGTTGGCGGACATCCGCTGCTGTGCGGTGCCCGTCTGTTGGTTCTGCTGTTGTTGGTACAGCGCCGCTGGCATGGATCCGGGCAGCCGAAGCTGGAGTTGTTGCGCTAGCGCCGCCGCCTTTTGCTGTTGAGTCCAGTCGGCCGCTTGTGCTGCCGCAGCGGAGGGCTATAACAATATGAAAATATAGGAGAGGATATTTTTTTCAAATTAGTAATGGCGAAGTTAAATGAAAAGAACTTTAAAAATCAGCAATTCCTGTTTCACTTTAGATTAGTTAGGCTTTTATTTGGAGATTTTAGCTCCATTTTATGCCATTGTTGATCCCCGTAAATGAAAAAAGGTCGCAAATAAGAAAATTAATTCCTTAAATGAAATTATCCATACTTGAAGTGCACGGATGTTGGGCCACAGCGAAGCGGCGTATTGTGCCGCGGCAGCGTTGGGGTTCCCGGCTGCCGAGTTGAGATCGATGCATCCGCTGAACAAGGCTGCGGCTGCGGCGGCCGCCGCGGGGAACGCGTGTCCGTAGACCATCGGGTTCTGTTGTTGCAATGAGGACAGTTTCAGCAGTGAATTGTTCCATTGCTGCTGGGCCGCGAGCCGCTCCATCGCCGACATCGCATCGTGGGAAGCCATCAGTTGGCGCAGGTGCGCGTTCACCGCCGCGACCTTAAATTAGATAAATATTCGTAATAATAATAATAATTTAAAGGCAACAAAAATCTCATGATTTCACTCAAAATATACGATTATTGAAAATCTCAGTCAGTTCTCTCATCAGCTCCTCACTTGTTCATCCGTTGCGGATGCCAATCCCAGCTGGTTAAGTGCGTTCAGCGTGCTCTGTGCCGCAGCTGCCGTTGCTGTTGCGGTTCCGGCCGGATGTTGCTGTTGCGCGTTATTTTGGTTATTGTTGCCGCAGTTTCCGTTGTTCGCAGTGTTTGCCAACGTTGTTGCGGCAGCGACGGCGGCCAAATGTGCCAATTGGTTGGTGGAGGAGGAGGGGGCGGGAGGGTTGTTGCTGGTGGTGACAGCGCCAACTTGGGCGGAAGAGGAGCTGCTGGTGACAGCCGCCGATTTTGGGGGTGCAACCGGCAGGGCGGAGGTGCCGGTGGTTGTCGTGGTGGATGCGTATACATCCGTTGGCACCACACGGTCAGAGTTGATCTGCAACATTGGGGGCAAAAATGAGGGAAAACACACCCGTTGGAAAAGCATAATTCACAAAATACCATGATCCGAAAATCGATTTATCCGCAAGAGGAGGGTGTAAAAAACTTAAGGATGTAAAAACTTAATAGCTATCCCTTAATTGGTTGTTAGCCTTCTTTATCAACGGGGATACATGTGGCCACTCACTTGCGCATGTATAGCATTTAAATGGGAGCCGTTCATTTGGGCAGTGATCATTTGGGCGGTGAACATTTGGGCAGTGAACATTTGGGCAGTGAACATTTGGGCAGTGAACATTTGGGCAGTGAACATTTGGGCAGTAAAAAAATGAAAAAAAATCAACCAAAAAGAGCAAAAATCAAAATTTTATTATTTTCGCCTGCTTCATGGATAAATTGCGGTGTCTTCACAGAATACCGACACCGACATCCAAAATTTTTTTAAACCTTAAGCCTGCGAATCCAGAACATGAAATTTGAAAAACCCTAGGTATGTGAATTTTCTAAAATTCCAAAGCTTGTCAATTTTTTGAAAATCATAGGTCTATGAAAATTTCTCAAAGGCCTAACTTTTTTTGGAAAACCCAAGACCTATGATTTTTTCAAGGCTTATGGATTTTTCCAAAAATTGCAAGGATTATAAAATTTTCGAAAAAATCAGTCTTATAATTTTTTGAAACAATAGTTCTATGAAATTTTCTAAAAATTACTGCCGAAGAAATTTTGAAACCATGGCCTATAAAAATTTTCGGAAAATTTAAGTCCCTGAAATTTTTTGAAAATCATGACCATGATTTTTTGAAAATTAATTCATTTTTTTGAAAAAATAAAAATTTCCTAAATCCCTAGACCTATGAAATTTTCTGAAAATTCTATAGGAGTCTTTTTAGAAATTTCCATAAGCCTAAAGTTTTCATGAATTTCCAAGGGCAAAGTCAGAAATTTCAGAGGTCTGGAATTTCAAAAATTTTAGAGACCCATAGTTTAAAATTTTTTCCAAAAATTCAAAGCTTTGGAATTTTAGAAAAATTCGCAGGCTAGGGGTTTAAAAAAATTTTAGATGTCGGTATTCTGCGAAGACACTACGGTTTGTCCATGAAGCGGGCGAAAATAATAAAATTAAAATTTTGATTTTTGCTCTTTTTGGTTGATTTTTTTTCATTTTTTACTGCCCAAATGATCACTGCCCAAATGTTCACTGCCCAAATGTTCACTGCCCAAATGTTCACTGCCCAAATGATCACTGCCCAAATGATAGGGTGCCATTTAAATCAGTTCCTTTCCCCTTCGTCCCACCTGCATGTATGCCCTCCGCTGTTGATGTTCCCCGAGTTGGCTGTGCTGTCGGATGCCTTTTTGGGAGTAACCGAAGTAGGAAAAATTGGCCAGGGCACGCTCGAAGCGGAAAATGAACTCGGCCGTGTGTTGGGGAGCGTGTTCGCCCGGCTTGATGGCCGCCCCATTCACGTGCCCGAACTTGATCAGATCCCCCTCCCGCAGCAAAACATTCTCTTTGACCTGAATATTGAGGAAAAAAATTTTAAAACATGAACCAACTAGCAATATAATCGGAACAGAACCCGTAAATTCCGATGAAAAATATTGTTTATCGATTTTTGAAACGATTGAAAATGGCGCCAATTGTTGCATTCCTTCTTTTCCAGTCTAATCAATCAACAAATTGTTTCTCAACTTTTCTCTAATAACTTGTGCCTCCATTGTTTATAATGAAATTAAAGAAAATAATGGCTTAAAATTGGAAAGTCAAAAAAGATAGATCAAAATATTCTATAGAGACTGATTCTTGTTGTCCAAAGACTTTTTGAGCACTAAAATTTTTGGATTTCTAGGATTTAGTCGTTTTGCCAACTGATGATTCCCTTTGAAATTTTATTTTTCATAGATTTCGCACTTCTTTTGTGTGGTACCATAATTTGTCCAGAGCGTTGGAATTCATGTCGCCATAAATCTCCGAAAAAATGATTTTTATTTGTAGAGTGAATGTGAATATGCAAAATTTTATGTATAAAAGAGGGAGGATAGGAGCTGGAACTGATGGATTGAAGGCAAAGGGTGAGAAAAAATTCGAAAAATGATGACATTGAAAGTGGAAATGTTGAGGGGAAGGGGGAGGGAGGGAGGGACTACTCCGTTGGTCCATCCTCGCCCATTCACTCACCCGCGTGTCGTTGACGTACGTCCCGTTCAGGGACCGGTCAGAGATGTAGTAACGCACAAACTGGCCCTTCTCGTCCGTCTCGCCCACAATCTCGGAGTGGTCTCGCGATATCATGTTGCTGAACGGGAAGAACGGTGATGCCCCGAGGGGGTTTTGACATTTTTTAGGGAGGGGGGTCAGGAAGCTGGTGTAAGGTCCAGTTGTGGGATTATGGCATGGAAAGAGCAAAAGTGGCAATTCCTGAACTCTTCAGAGCCTATTGCCGTATCCTTATCAATTAAAATCTTTATTTGAATTATGGTCATTTAAAAGTGTAAAAAATAATTTATTTTATAATTCAAAATATTTTTTCTTTTTTGGTTAATTTCATCCCAAATTGAACCTGTGCACAACGGAGTGCAACACAACGTCCACCAGCTCCGGGTTGCGTCCTATCTTTGTATGCTTGTCCAGCCTGAAAAAGCCCAAGAGATAAAAGGCAATATTTTTGTCTCAAAAAATCCTAAAAAAACTATCTAAATTGAACTCACAGTATCATTGTGGACCTGTCCCGTATGGCGGGCGAGTTGGTGGGTTCGAGAGCATCGTTGATGGGTTCGGTGACTGGCCGCCCTTTGGCCTCCTTCACATAGGCCTTAAAAATCAGGATTTTTAGTGCAAATTTGAATTTTTTAACAAAAAACTAACCTGGAATTGCACTCGGCGCAAGTGGAACATGCTGAGGATGGACTCGACCATTGTTGCTGGTGTCGGTTCGCTTTCTTCTTTTTGTTCTGCAACAGTTGCAATTCCAACAACAAAGGTGGGTCATCCAGTCTGGGAGTGTGGGGTCGCAGGGAGAGGAGGAGGGGCGGGGACGGGGGGCAAGGTCAGCAGCAAAAAGCGAAAATTTTGAAAAATATGATGAAGATGACGAGGAGGATGAGGATGAAGAGGGGATGAGAAGACGGAGGATGGAGGGGAGCAGGAGGAGGGTGAAAACGATGCTGGTGGCGGCGATGGCGGTGTTTCGTCTGTGCTCATCCGCTCATCCCATTCATCCGCCGACGACAATCGATCGATTTTTGGCTGATGAATATTGGTGAGATGGGATGAATGTTGGGCTCGATCAGATCAGGGTGGCCTTTGACTGTTTGCCCCTCTTTTCTCAAATTTGTAATTTTGTTGTTCACAGCCTTTGGCGGCCAATTAAAATCTGTCAAAATGGTTGAAATATTTAAAAATTATTATAATCAATGACAAGCGCCATAAAAATATTTATAACAAAAGAGGAGGAGGCAGTTGCAGTTTGCAAGTAGGGAAAGGGTCGGAATTTTTAAGTTTCTGAAAAATATGGATTTATGACAAAGTCAGGCTTCATTTTTAATTTTTAAAATCCAGAAAAAAAAATTTAAAACCCAAGTTTGAGCAAAATCGTTTCGCCAAAAAATTTGAATAATGGAAACTGGGTCTCCTTTTATAAATTTTGTAAAAAAATGGATAAAAATCTACGAAAAAAGCCGTTTTACAATTTCGATTAACTTTTTAAAATGAAAATACGGAGCTGATTAACCAGCTTTGAACCATCGTGAATTTGAAGCGAATTCCTTATTATAGAAAGTTACAGAAAGAGTGAATGAACAGAGAAAAGGAAGTCAGACAATAATATAAATATTTTTAACCCAACATGCTTCCGCGTCATAATCACGAAGATCAAAAAATTGAAAACTTTATTCGATTTTTTGCGCTGATTATAGGAGCTTAAAAAATATTTTGGTCCTTATGCAAAAGCCAAAAACAAAAATGAATTTTAAGGAAAACCAAAAAAGGCAATCAAAAATCGGAGTTCCCTTCCCGACCAAAATTCCAAAATTGAATGCATTTGCATTATTTCTGCTGGCCCTTCCTCCCCACAACAAATAATAAAATAAAATGTCTTTTTCAATGGAATTTTTGCTTTCGAATCGAATGAATGGAAAATGTAATGGACGGATGGGATGGATGGATCGATTTGGGGGAATAAAATCCATCGAAAATCGAAAGATTGACACAGCTGAGGGGAGAGGGGGGGAAGGGGAGGGGAGTCAAGTGATCCCCCGGGAGGGAGACCAATTGGCCACAAATCCATCGATCGATCGGGGACATCCGACGACAGATCCATAAGATCCCCCGAATTTGCCCTTTTGTGCCAAAACAACAAATCTGTACCAAATTTGGCCATTTTTGTTATTTTTCAGAGATTTTCGTAAAAATTTTCTCCAATCGATGAGCCAAAATGGTCTCCGAGCATCAATAAATTACATTTTTTAGCCCAAGTGTTTGGCATTTTCCCCAAAAACATCAATTTTCGGCGTTTCACGTGTTTGACATTGAATTTCGGCAAAAAAAATTCGCCCATTTTTGGTGCTTTTTCTTCAATGGAAATCCCCAACAAAAATCCCATTTTCCGTCCATCCAATGGCGCGCGCCCCCTTAAAAGGATTTTGGAGCGGCGGCGACGGAGCGCAAACATNGGGGGGGGGGCAAACTCCGAAGTTCGGGAAGGGGTCGAACAGCGGGAACAACGGGACCCGATCTGCTGGGGTGGTACTCGGCTGTTTAGATCGATCTCGAAGGCTTAAGGGCCTGCTGTTTTTAGGCCTGTGCATCCCCGGATTTCTGGATTTCTGGTGCTTGATGGTCTAAATTTTCAAAATTCTTTGCGTAGTCTCTCCCCATCCTCAATGAGTATTGATCAGTCCCTCTCCATTCTGTTCGAGTTCGATCTGCTTCGGTGACGATGTGTAAACTGGTCGGGGGACCCGGGGGATTAATTGGAGCTTCGATTGGTAGGGGGATGAGGGGGGGGAATGAGCAGCGGAAATTCAATCCTTTTCCTGTCCCCAATCCCTTCGGCCAAGAGGCGTTTGGCCCTCCGCACCTTTTGGCCAATTCTCTTATTGACCAAATGAATTGTTTTGCCCGAGCAAAGGAGGAGGAGGAGAGGACAGATCGGATTTCACGATGGCACCCCTGAGCGCAGGGAGGCCACCCATCAGGTCCATGGCTGCTGGTCTGATCTCACTGATCAGATGCTAAACAATCCCAGAAAGGCCCAATCCGGATATCCTTAGTGTTTTCGGATTTACAGAATGTTCATAAGATCGAACCGTGGGAGCTATTTTGGTTCTTACCGGGTCTTAAACCCCGTAAGATGGGTCCAGGGATTTCCGTGAAGCTCTTTTTGGTCAAATACTGATCATGGGCTTTACCCTTTCCTTTGCAATGTTTACCACCTCCCCCCCTCTCCGTTGATCACCCCAGCATCCCCAAAAAAGTGATCGGACGACCAAGAATGGGCGATGATTGGGCGGTTATTGGCACCCTCGCCCCTCTCCCGCCGATCGATCAAATTGGTCGATCACTCCCCCTTCCACCCCCTTCTCTCTCCCCCAAATTCGGGTCCATTCATCGTAAAGTTTTTTGGTGTTGGGAGCTGAAGGAGGAGGTTGTTGTTTGGCGGTGGGTGCCCCCCCCCGTCCCCTCGTCGATCATCATCTTCGTCGTCGTCGTCAAATCACTTTACAGAGGGGAAGGGGGAGGGACTATGGTTGACGAACCAACCAGTTGGGGGCCGAGCAGACTGATCAGCTCACCAAAGCAGTGATCAGAGGGGGCAAATTGGTCAGGGGAAGGGTGATCAGGGAAGGAGTGATCGGATGAGAGATTGATCGAGGAAGAGGGAGTGAACATAGAGGGAGAAGTGATCTGAATGAATCTCTTTTGGGATCTCCGCTGATTTTGTGTTCCTTCCTTTCCTAAATTTGGGCCATTCTCGTCTGCTTGGGATTGTTGATGGGACACAGACATGTGTTGTGAGTTTGGGGTGATCAGCAGAGCAAAACACCCGGGGGACTGATCAGATCAGGGGAATGGATCGATCGATCGATGGCCGGGATGATCGATGACGGGTCCCGGGGATTCCGGGAATTCGCCCTGCTGATCGGTGTCAGTTGACATATGGCCCATGTTTTCGAAGGAAAAGGCCAATTGGCCAAAAAACAATTTAATAATGGCATTTTCGGACGGAAAATCAGCCAAAAATCACCCAGGGAATTTTGTACGGGTAAGGATTAAGGGAGTTTGGCCATGAAAGTTTGGCCATTTTTCTTTTCGCCAAATGGTTCCTTGGATCGATGATTTCCACTGGGGGGGGGGCTTGGGGACTCTCGTGATCGAATGGCGAAAGCCAACAAAATCGATGGATCGATCGGGAATGGACTGATCTGATCAGATTGTCGTCAACAAACCCAAAATGATTCCCTGTCCTTATCAGTCAGGGGACCTTGTACAGGAGGGGGCCCATGGGGTCGTAAAATTGGTTTTTTTTCATTTTTGCCTTTTTTTCGGCAACAGAAACCTTCGGGGAGAAGGGGAAGGCGAAGAAAGGGGGAGATAAGGACGGAGGCGCAGGTCCGGGGAAGACGAAGAAAACCAACCCACAAGGCCCCGGGGGAGCGAATGGAGAGAGAAATTTCAGCGGGGAAAGAGGTTTGAGGGGCTAAGGAAATTTGCAGGGTCAGGGAGAAATTCCACTGGGGAAATTTTCCTCCAACCCTGCACTGGTGGAGGAAATTTGTAAAATTTTCAGACTTTGGTGGCGGTGGATCGATGTGGGTCTGCTGCTGCTGTGCTCGTTCGCATCGATGACAGCAACCCTTGAGGG
>LDKF01000301.1:56361-80110 GCA_001026735.1 Rotylenchulus reniformis | reverse complement strand
GGGGGGGGGGAGGAGAGGGGGGATGAACAATTTCGGGGGAAATATTCCGATTTTTTATTGGAAAATGAGAAAAAAAAGTAGCAAAAAGTTGCAATCTAGTCACTTTGCTTAAAGGTCTTTTTGGATGATCACACGTGCACCAAAGTGGAAATGATGGAAACAATCGTTTCGGAAATTTTGGGAAACAAAGTTGGAAAATGGTCGATTCGAATGGGCAAATTGCCCTTTATATTTCACCAAATTTGCAGCATTTTGTTCTCAATCTGTCCAGAAAATCACTCATTTCGCCGCCATTTTTGGCCATTCGATTGGTGTCATTGCTTCGTTCCGCCGATGATCAAAAAGCGATCGATCGTCACTCATTCAGCTTCTTTGAGGAAGAGAGACAACGCAACTGAGAGAGAGACAGAGAAAGAGAGAGAGAACCAATTTATGAGAGTGATCAGAGGCGGGCCCCGATCACTTTATTCCTGCTGCCGCTGCTAATGACGATGATGGGGACATTGGTCGGTGTCCCCCGACTAATTGATCGATGCGATGGGATTGCCCCAGGGGACAATTTGGCCCCTTCTTGCTCTCCGATCACTCGTCTGATCACTCTTTCATATCACAATTCCATCTCTTCCTGTATGATGACTCTCTCTCTCTCTCGCTTCTCTACCACCCTCCTCGATCACTGTGCTATTTTGTCCCCCTTTCTCTGATTCTCTGCCCCCTCTCTCCGATCACCGCACTGTTTTTCTTCATCGTCGATCGGTGGGCCCAATGGAAGTGCACATGATGGATGAATTTTGTGATGATAAATGATAATCGTATCGATAATTTGGGGGGGGGGGTTGGACACATTTTGTGGGGTCCCTTCCCTCTCCCACTAATGAGCACACACCTTGTGACTGTCTGACTTTGGTGGCCAGAGAAGCCGAGAAAGGGGCGAAAGAGTGCACGGGAAAGAGAGACACAGAGAATGAGAGAGAGAGAGACAGAAGGGGAGAGAGAGAGAGGAGAGAGAGATAGCGAGAGAGAGAGATAGGAGAGAGAGAGAGAGAGCGAGAGAGAGAGGGGGAGGAGAAGCCCCCGGGAACGGAACGAAGTACACACGCCCCAACCCAAAGGGAACAATCAATCCGGAAAAGCGGAAAAAAGAGAGAAAAACGGAGAAGAAGAAGAAGACAATTGGTGTGTTGGCCCAATTCATCGCCCGAGTGCCTAAGGGCTTGACTGATCACTCCTCCGATCAGTTGAGTCTGATCAGCCCGGCGGACTCTGATCAGTCCAATCTTGCTCCTTCATCCCGATCATTCTCCTTGGCCAATTCTGATCACTTTTTCAACTCTGATCATTTGACACCGATCCCCTGACCACTCCAGCCATTCCTCCCCCAATCACTTTGATTATTTCTGATCACTCCCCAAATTTCGATCATTTTGACCAACTCCGATCACCCCCAATTGGTTCATTACTTTTCATCTTTTCCCATCCCTCCCCCAAATTTGCCATTCCCTTCAGAATGCCGACTTTCGCCTCCGCCGTCGAGTGCCAATCATTGAGGTCGAAATGAGCGGTGAAGAAGCCAAAAATGAGGAGAAAACGGTGGAGGAAGAGAAGAAAAATGGTGAAGAAGGAGGAGACGGAGGAGGAGGGGGAGGAGGGGGAGAGCAGGGACAGGGAGCACCGGCAAGTCCGCTGTGTGTTCAGGTGGGGGGAAAGTCGAATTAAGGTCTAAAAATGAGAGAAAACCCGAACCATTTTGAGGGTCCATGAGGGACAAGAAAGGGAATGAATGGTTAAGATCTCCATAGGGACCCAAACTCAATCGACAAGTTCGAACCAGGCAAAAGGGCCGAACCCGAACCCTAATCCATTGTTAAGGGATGGGCGTGGGAAGCCATAGATTTGTGTATTGGAATTTTTACTTTTTGTGGCCATAGAAGCAGATGGACACCCGAGACCAAGAGGTCCAACATTGGATGGATTTTGTCCCTTTTGTAGCCAATTTGTCCGCCATAACTTTCTTTGCCATTTCCATCCATAATTGGCACCCTTAGGTCCGCCACAGGACGGAGACGCAATTTGACACGCAAAACGCGGGGAACCGAGGAACCAACTGATGAGGGCCAAGAGGGGGAATGGATATCAGTGGGGGAATGGGAGGGAACCCAGTTAGGTAACTCATAGGGTATCCAGCAAGAACTGGGGGACTCAGTAATCCCGGGGACCATTCATCCCAAAGGTCCAATCCAAATTATTTGGAGAAACAATCCAAAGTGGGAAGGAGACAAATGGGATGGATCTGATGAGATTCCCGGGAATTTGAACCACAGGGAAACAATCAATTTCCAGTGACCAAAAATCCCCGGAACCAATGGGACCCATCACAAATTATGTTGGGAAAATTTGGGGAAATCGATCAGCCCAATCAGCCCAATCAATCAATCGATCTATCGGATCCCTTGCATCATCAGAGTGAGTTTGATCTGCGCGCGGTCCAGGTGGCGGCCGAACAGGCACTTTTGCTGAGCGCCGCGGTGCCCAACGCGGCCATGCTGGTCCAGTCGGATCCGAATCTGTGCCCGGCGACGGAGGGGCCAATGGCACCGACGGAAGAGGGCGAAGAAGCGGAGAGCAAAGCGGAGGAAGCGGAGGCGGAAGAGAGGGAAGCGGAAGAGAGGGAAGGCGGAGGAAGGAGGGACACGGGGGAGACGCGGGGGGAGGGCACGCCGACCCCGCGCAGTGCCACACCCTCCAGTCGCAAGTCATCGTCACTGAGGTGAAAATGGACGGGGAACGGAGGAATGGGACCAATCGGAAGCGGGAAATATGGGGAAAATGAACACGAATGGGAGCGGAATCGAACCGGCACGCAATCCCATAAAGGATTTTTTAGCTTTTTATTTAAGCAAAAAAGCGAGGGGTGGGTGGATATTGAACCAGTGATTTGATTCCTGCCGGCGGCGGATTCCAATTTGGCATAGAAATTCAGAGGGGGTTGGCTGGGAGTATTTGAATTAGCGCCAAAGAGGAATTCATATTTCCTTTTATTTCCTTTTATTTATTTATTTGAGCAAACCACTGGTATCATTTGATACTCTCATGTGGTGCGAATAATACAATGTAAATGCAAATATGGATAAATGTAAATGCAAATATGGATAAAAGGTCGATAAATGAATAGGTAGTCAACAACGCAAAGTCATCGGGGCAAAATAACAAACAGACAAAAAAAATAGATTGCGACCTCACTCAGGACTTAATTTGTTTCGAGGAAATTCTTGAAATTTTTCGGGGTGGGGATATTCATGGCTTCTTTTGGCAATTTATTCCAGTGATTGATAATTCGATGAAAGAAATTGTTTTGTGATTTTTTACTATGTTTTTTGACTTTTAGAAGGAGCGGTCTTCGGGTAGATCTATCGGAGAAGTTGAAAAATTTAGAGGAGTTTAGGTGAGTAAACCCACGAATAATTTTAAGAGCAGTGGTTAAATCCGTAATTCCCCTTCTATCAGTGAGTTTTTGGAGTTCACAAACTGTGAGTCGTTCTTCATATGATCTAGGAGTTAGACCACATTTTTTTGAGAGCAATTCTGGTAAAAAATTTCTGGATTCTTTCAACTTTATTTATTAAAATTTGTTTTGATGGATTCCAGATTTCAGTGGCATACTCTAATTGTGGCCTAACATACACCTTATAAAGGAATATTAGGGTATTGAGATCACGTGTTTTTGAAACTCTAAGTATTTGATGTGTTTTAAAGTATGCATTTTTGACGGTCTTATTAATATGTTCATTGAATTCCAGTTTGGAATCTATCAGGATGCCAAGATCCCGTACACATTCTGTTTTAGATATTTTCTCTCCGAAAAGTTCATAATCTGCTTTTGAATTATTCTTACCTAAATATAAACTATAGCATTTTTCAGTGGAGATTTTCAAACCATTTGACTTTGACCATTGTTCTAATTTTATTAAAGATTTTTGAAGTTCTTCCCTTTCAGAATCATTTGTATAAATTTTATATAATTTGACGTCATCAGCAAAAAGTTTTATGCCAATGCTCCTGGGAAGCGAAATTTGCAAATCATTAATGAAGATTAAAAATAGAAGTGGCCCAAGCACAGATCCTTGGGGAACCCCTGAATTTACAGGAGTATTTTCCGAATAAGTTTGATTTATTTTCACTCGAAATTTTCTGTCCGTTAGAAAATTTTTGATAAATTTAAATATTTTATCATGGATACCGATTTTATGAATTTTTTGTAATAGCAATTCAATTGGCACCGAATCAAAGGCTTTGGCAAAATCAATGTATATAACATCTATTTTTTGGTTATTCTCTAAAGCATCATAAACATCATTTAGGGTTGTTAAAAGCTGCGTGTTTGTAGCCCTGGATTTTAGAAAACCAAATTGATCTGGACTGAAAAAAGATTTTTTATCTAGGAATTTTATAATTTCTTTTGCTAAAATTCTTTCAAAAACTACAAATTGTACAGGTTAGTGAAATAGGTCGGTTATTTTATTGGATTAGTTCGTTCTGCCTTCTTATGAATTGGAATTATAATTGATGATTTCCAAACCGATGGAATCTGACCACTGTCTAAAATAAATCGGAAAAGATCTGTAAGGATTGGTGCCAATGGAACTGCACATTTATTTAAGAGAATATAAGGAATATTATCTGGAGAAGTGGAGTTCTTTGCCGGTAAATTTCTGAGAATATCCCATACTATATATTTATTTAAATCAATATCCGATAAGATACTAGAACAATGGCCATTAGCATTAATTTGATCAAATGAATTTGAACAAAATGTTTTTTCGAAATATTTAGCCAGAAGACCACATTTCTCGTAATCACCAAAATATAATTTACCCTCTGAATCAATAAGACATGGAATGTCATTATTATTCTTGAATTTGTTATTAATATATTTGTATATGGCATTTTTTCCTTTAGAAATTAATTTATTTTCTGTTTCATTATAATAAATTTTCAGTTGATTTTTTAGTTGTTTGGAAAGAATACCAAGCTTTAATTTAATTTCAGTATTATATGGATATTTTTTAGAAAGCCGATAGTATCTAATTTTTTCATTATATAACTTTTTTATCCTCCAGGGGTAATACTTTTTAATCAATTTCTTTAAAGGTTTAATAGGTATGCATTCATTAAATAATTTTAAAATAAGATCATTAAACATATCATACTTTTTCTCCACTGAAAACTGTGTAGTAATCATCCTATTTAATCTAAATTCATCAATCATTTTGTTAAGTCTTGTAAAATTAGTCGGATTATGATCTCTGACATAATGTTTTGGCCTATGAAAGATCTGTGTTTGGTCAAAAATTTTAAATTCTATTTTTCTATGATCAGAGGTTGAGAAATTTTCAGTAATTTCCACATCTTTTATGAGATTTGGGTCTGAAATGAGAATTAAATCTAAAATATTTTCTCCTCTAGTGGGCTCATTAACCAGTTTTAGCTGCTTTTGATCTGTAAATTCAATGAACATATTGGCTATAGGGTTAGTTGGATTAGATAATTTATTTTCAGGCCATAATATCTCGGGTATATTAAAATCGCCACAAAGGATTACCAATTTTTTGTCAATTTGGTTATGCAAAAATTTTAGCAAACGTTTAGTATCTTGGATACTAGAGTTTGGAGGCCTGTAAACATTAATTAAATGTATTTCCCTTTTAAGAATCATTTTTATATGAACTATTTCAGATTTATATTTAGTCCCAGAAAAAATTAATTGAGCGGGTATTTCATTTTTCACCAGAATTGCAGAACCACCACCTCTTTTAGCATCCATTCTATTAGCAGAAAATATTTGATAATCATTCATTTGCGACAATTCTGATGGAATATAATTCTTGGAATTTAGCCAAGTTTCATTTATAAGGAGGATTTTTGGATCTTTTGTATCTAATAAATGGTGTAGGTCCCCAATTTTATTGGCTAGAGATCTTGCATTGAATAAAATACATGAATTTTCCGAATTAATTTGATAATTTCTCAGATTATTTAGTGGTTTGCTCTCGTATCCCTAGCCAATGTTGGTTTTAGTCCTGAGTGGGTGCGGGGTTTTTAGCGTAATAATGGAAAGGTCAATCACGACATATTTGAAAAGGCCTTCGGCCTGGTTCATCAAATATGCCTGTTTGCGAAGGTCATATAAAATCGATAATTCGTGCTCACGGTGTTCCCGAGTGTCTGACCTTTTGACGAAAATTGTATTTTTCGTTGGCTCAGTGGTAAACAATTATGACTCAAAATGGGTGGAATTTCGGGGATGGAAGTTCAGATCCCGAGGGGTGCAATATAACTTTTTTGACAGCATTTTGACCGAAATGAGGCCAGAAAAGAATTTGGAGAAGTGTATCATGTTTAAATATTTTTTATAAATTTATTTTCATCAATTGCAACAATTTTTTGAACAATTGACAAATTTTATACAATTTTGCAGCAAATTATAAAATTATTAATTTTTAAAAATGGAAATGTGATAAAAAAACCTATTGTATGTTCCCAAAATCTTCAAAATTTGCATCTTCCATCTCATTTTCGGCATCCGACTCGTCATCCACCTGAATAAATTAATAAATCGTGATTTATTAATTTTATTTCCAAAATTTCATCCTAAATCCAAATCGAGTTCCTTCCCCCTACCCAAACCTGAACATATTCTTTGTCCACCGCCATTTGTGCCAAGCGCCCGGTGTCGAACATCCAGTTGACCAAGAAATGGTAAGCGCCGATCATCCGCAAGCCAGCCACGTCCGGCATCGTCTTCCAGTGCTGTTCTAAGCGACGAATCACCGGGTGCATGGCTTCAATTCCTATTAAAAAATAAATAAAATTTGACTAAAATTTGAGAATTTTCCCCTACCCTGTTCAAACAATAATCCCAAAAACTTGTGCCGCTCCACAAACGGAAGGAAGTGAGCCACCAGGAGGTGCACCTTGGGCTTCAACTTCAACAATTCCAGCAGGCGGGGCGTGTGGTCGACAAAATGGCGGAAATCATCAATTGCAATTTGCAATTGACTGATCTCATACTCACTCAAGATTTTTGCCTGAATTAAAATTTGACAAGAAAATCCATAAATTCCCACCCATAACCTCCATAAAGTCCTGGATTCGCCGCAAAATTGCCATGGCTCGACAAATGGTCTGGGCCCACCCGGATCCGACGAATTGCTGTTCCAACTCCGCTGACCGTTTCAGGATAATGCGGATGGTGTTGCCGGTGAAGTCTTGTTTCCGGAATGCTTCCTTCCGCGCTCCGATTCCATGCAAAAAATCCTCAAGCACCCGTTGACCTCCATACCTGTCTTCTTTGTCAAGTTCTCTGAGCAACGAGTTGGTGATGCCCTGCATCACATGGAACGGCGCCAGCAAAACGTTGGTGATGGGAATGGTTCGGATCAGCGGTTGACTTGTGATGCCTTTTGAATCAGCGCGCAATTTGGGTCCGATCTGTTGTCCTTGTGCCTGTGCTTGGGCAAAATGTTCGGCATTCGCGACAATTCGGTCGATTGTGCGCGGTTGACAATCCGTTGTCAGCAACGCATTTTTTGCACATTCGCACACGGGTGATGGGAATGATGTCACTGCAGATCCGCAATGGCCAAGAATGGCGAAGAGGAAGGCGATGTCACCACCAAGGAACCTGTAAACGAGTGAATTGAAAATTGAATGAAAATGGAAAAATGAATCAAAAGCTGTAACCTACCAAACAACTTGTCGTTCCGTGCCATGTCCGTCCCTCAGAGTGATCAATCCGTCGATTTGTGGCCACAGGGGAGCGCAGAAAAGTTCCAGATTTTGACGGTCATCTTGGCCCGGGTACAGTGCTACCAACATCAGATTCGCGTGGCTGTTCGGGTTCAGCGATTGTCCGAGTCCGATGGAGATTTTAGTGCATTCCTGGCCATGGTCACCAGTAAGATGCAAGACAATTTTGCCATGCAAATGGCCGCTGAGGTTGTTTCTGGCGTTTTTAAGCCGGAATTCGAGCGCTTCCCTGATGTTTGTGCACACGAGTCCGGTACCTGTTGTTCCGGTCACTTCCATGTAGTTGATGTTGGCGGTGATTTCGGCTTTCAGCTGCATGACCTGCAAAAATACTTTCAATCGAAAAAAATGGAAAATTCACTTTGGATGTTGATGGAAGGACATCAAATTTTGGATTGATCAGGCGCAGGGTGCGCTTCAGCCGTCTCATTCCCCGCCACGTGCCGATTTGGGCGAGCACCAGAAGTGCATCTTTCGGGCTCATTCGACTGGTTTCTGGCGTTGCGTCTCCACTTCGTTGACGCATTCGGTGGGCCGCCATTTGGGTTTGTTCAAGTGACAGTTGATCAGCGAACTGGTCCATTCGTTCACGGAGTGCTCTGGGTGTGAGCTCTGCAAAAGGCACACGTTTCCGTCCACTCTGCACTGAAAATAAAAATGAAAGATTTTTTTAAATTTTCTCTCATAATTACCTGGCAATTGTCGTCGTATCTGGTCCAACTTGATCTGCGCAATATCCAGTTCATGTTCCAGGTCGGCGTTCTGCGTCCGGCATTCAACCAAACTCGATTCGAGTTGGTGGATGCGCTGCCGATACCGCTGTTCTGCTTGTTGCTGCTGTTCATGAAGCTGTTGTCGGGCCTGTTCCGTCTCTAAAAATCAATTTTATGAAAATCCCGAATTTTTGTAAAAATTCGGCTGGTCATGTGCTGGTCATGTCCCGCCGGACGGTTATAAATTTGGGGATGGATGGGATACGAGTAATGGCTTTACGAAAATTGAAAATGAATGTATCACGGGCCTTTTTGTTGTGGAATGGAATTTTTAGAATCCTGGACCTTTTTCTCTCCCCATTTTGCTCACGTTCTGCCCTGGGGTGGCGATGAATGTCTTCAATCAGCAACTCCTCACCCACGCCACATTCCTCAGCAATTGCCTTGACAGTCGCCACTGTGTCCTCGCCCTCCGGTAACCGCTCGATCACTGCCCTCATCGATTTCTTTTTGACCTGTTCCGCGTCCAGGATTGCATTGTTGACCATGCGTGCGAACATCGCTGGGTCGGCGCTAGGCGGCGGTTGACCCCATTGGACACGGTCGTTGCTGACTTGTGTTCCCACGGGGTCAGCAAATCGATTGGATGGAAATCGATTCTCGCCCTGAACAAGATGGACAAGTTGCTCAACTTTGGCCTCAAGGCGCTCAAGCCGCTCCACCCAGTCCGGCGCATCCATAGCACTGTTGTTGTCCTGCTTGCCAATCAGCTGCTCCACGAGCTTCTCGATCCGATCGAGACGCGAGGCGACATCGGCAGAAGTCGACTTGTTGTTGCGCAAGGTGACATTACTTCCGGCCATTTGTTGCGGTAGTTTTGTAGCAGAATGTGTAGCAATCAGAAATTGCAGCAGAGTGTTTTTATCTCAAGATTGGGTAATTAACCCATTTGCACAGTATCACAATAGCACAGTAGCCACTGTGGTCAACCGTTCTGTTTTTTTTTGCCTTTTTTCGTGAAAATACATTTGAATTTTTAAATCGATAATATTTTTTCTGGAGGATTGGAAAACTTGGTCCAACCACCTTTCCCCTTCCGCAGGGGCCGCCTGCGCAATCAGAGCGAGTTGGAGGTGAACGCGCAGCACTACAAAATGCAAAATGTGTACAAAAGTCAGAGGGCGCGGAAGGGCAAGAAGCTGCTGACGGACATCGACTTTGAGGGCATTCTGCGCATCATCGGGGGCTGTTCCACCTGGCAGGTGGGAGGGGACACACACAAATTGTGATTTGAACAAGCAAATCAAATCATAATTGTGGGTAAGTATAAAATGAAATGTCCAGGTCGGGAAGGGGTCGAAATACGAAAAAGGGCTAAAAACTAGTACAAACCCATCAAAAATCCCAAAATCAAGTCAATCACCCGACAGATCCTGATCTACCTGATCATCTCCGCCCACCAAATGCCCCACGCGATGTTCAACCTGTCCGTGGTGTACTTCACCTATCTGCCCGACCATTGGTGCAAGGTTGGCCCGAAAAATAATTAATTAGCTCAAAACTTTGGCATTTTTCACAGTTGCCCAGCTTCTCCAGGGAGTACATTGAGAACCCGGACAATGACATCGGACCCGGATGGAGCTGGGAGAAGGCACTCGACTCGGGCATTGCATTTCCGCAGGCAAGTCCTTTAGGCCTTTATTAATATCTATTCAGGATTCAAAATAAGATTGGGCGCTGATCATGATCACGACCAACCATCACTATTATGTTCTTTTGATTTTTTTAAATCAATTTTTAAGAGTTAGAGTGTTTTACAGTATTATGTATTATATATTTTTTACTAATTTTTGCCAAATGTTCAAGGTTCGTTACTCGCAACGGCGCACCACCAACCATGACCAGTGTGCGGTGTACGCCATTTCGGAGGCCCAGCTGAAGGAATATCTGCGGATGAACTTCACGGAAGCGGTGCTTTTGGCCAGGGAACGGCCGCCGTATTTGGTGCAACGGTGCAAGCAGTGGGAGTACGACAGGGCCATCATGAAGGACTCGGTGGTCACCCAGTGGGACCGGGTGTGCGACGACAACTGGAGCAGAGGTTGGGGATGCCGGACCCGAACCCGAAGTTCGGACCCAATCCCTGAATCAAGGCCGTAGCCCCCCCCCCCGGCTACGGCCTTGCCCTGAATTCAAATTTGCATTTATGATTATTCCTGAATTATATTCGGTCGCCAGAATGTGGCCGGGTTGCACGACTTTCGGAAATAGCAAATCATTGAAACTACGATATACTCATGAGCACACGTGTCATCTCTCTTTCTCTAACCTCCCTGTTCTATGTTCTGCTTTTCGTTCCAATGTACAACTTCACCTTCGAAAGAAAATGCTTTCCCATGAAAATCCTCAACTTCCCATGAAAATCCTCAACTCTCCCATGAAAATCCTCAACTTTCCCATGAAAATCCTCAACTTCCCATGAAAATCCTCAACTCTCCCATGAAAATCCTCAACTTCCCATGAAAATCCTCAACTCTCCCATGAAAATCCTCAACTTCCCATGAAAATCCTCAACTTTCCCATGAAAATCCTCAACTTTCCTTCTTTCCCTTCAGCCCACGTGCATCTTTCCTACTCCCTTGGCTACCTGGTCGGCTGTCTGATGGGCGGCTTCATCTCCGATCGTTACGGGCGCAAACCGGCCATCTACGGCTTCTCCATCCTGTCCACCATCTTCGGCTTTCTGCTCTCCTTCTCGCGCGAGTTCGAAGTGTTCCTGGTGGTCCGATTTCTGTTGGCCGCGTGCAACGAGGCAGCCGATCTGGCGGCCTACGTCTATTGCATGGAGATCACGGGTAAATTTTAAAGCAAAAACGTTAAAAACCCAAATAAAAATAATAAAAATAATTTTTAATTTGGGCACTCACATCACAGGCATGCAGTACCGTTCGATAGTGGGGAGTCTGTTGCAGGCTCCTTGGGCCTGCGGCTATGCCTTCCTGGCTTTGGTTGCCTACATTTGCCGCTCCTGGACTTCCATTCAGGTTTTTAACCAAATTTTACAAATATTTTCTCAACGAGAGGGAGGGGTTAGTAAGATCTGTTTGGATCCGATCCACTTATCAATCCCCATCCCAAGGGTCCTCAACTTTCTTCTTGTCTTACATTTTCAATTTTGTTTGTTCCCCTTCAGCTGATCACCTCCACTCTGCATCTGTTCGCTCTGTGTCTGATCCACCATTTGCCGGAAAGTCCCCGCTGGTTGATTGTCACAAATCGGGTCGACGAAGTGGGAAATCCTTAACAAAATCCTTAACTTTTGACATGCAAAACAGGCCGAGAAGATCATAAGGAAGGCATGTCGCTTCAATAAGAGTTCGCTGCCCTCGGATTTGGGACTCGTCCGACACGCCGAACAACGCAAATGGCTCAAACACAACCAGAGACCCCACTTCCTGCACTCCTTCAAGTCGCCCACAATGGCATTTCGTAAGAATCCGGTTTGGGTCCGAATGTTAAGAATTGCATCTTCAATTTTTACCGATCTAATTGCATTTAAAAATGAATATTTTAAATTTCTGTTCGATTTCATATTATTCATCAATTTGCTCCTCCACTCATCAGGGAATGTGATCATCGGACTGGTCTGGATAGCCACTGCCCTGGTCTACTACGGCATTGTGATTGCTCTTTCGGACCAGGTTTAGGTTTTTGTCCCCTTGAAACCTAAACTTCTGTTGCCAGTCCACCCCGGGCCGTGCAATGTTCGTCGGCAATTTCTTCCTGAACAATGCCATTGCGGGCGCCATCGAGTTGCCCACTCTGATGGCCTGTGTGTTTTTGCTCCATTCCGGCCGAAAACGGTTGGGTTTTTAATGGAATTTCAGGATTTTCGGGATTTTTCAGGTCCCAAGTGATCACTTTGATCTCCGCCGGCACCCTGATCTTCGCCGCCATGTGTCTGTCCCTGCGCGAGGAGATGACTTTCTCGTTGTTGTTCATGTTGGCCGGCAAAGTATGCATCCAGGGCGCCTTCAACATTTTGTACATGTGAGTGACATTCAGAGCACACACAATTAACAAGCTATACTCGTGGCCATAAAGAATGTTCAAACTATATTCTGAAGCGAAAGAAAATAGCATGCGAAAACGAGAGAGCGGAAGAGAAATTAGTATGGACAGAATTTCGCTTCAACTTATAGTTTTAAAGAATTGGAACTTTTTTATGGCCACGAGGGCGTAGTTACAAAGGATCCCCTCGCAAAGGATCCCCAAACTGACAAAAAAGGATCCCCATGCCCAAAAACTTTTTTTTTGTCAGACCAGTTAGACCAAAAGTATAAAAAGCAAAGTTGTGCAGAATTTTATGCTCTATCTTCTGATATTGCTGGTTTTTCGTAATTCGAACAAAAAGTTGGAAATTTTCTTGAAATACTCTATTTTTTCATATTTTCGAATAATTTCGAACTTTTTGTTCGAATTTCGAAAAACTAACAATACCAGAAGATAGAGCATAAAATTCTACACAACTTTGCTTTTTATACTTTTAGTCTAACTGGTCTGACAAAAAAGTTTTTGGGTATGGGGATCCTTTTTTGTCAGTTTGGGGATCCTTTGCGATGACCCCGGTCACGAATTTAAGGTTTTCTGAAATAATTTCAAAAAATTCATTTTCATTTTAAAGACCAAAACCATTCTGTTACCATAAATTTCTTTGTTCCCCATTGGACTCCCAATCTTTGCAGCTTCACCTCCGAGCTGTACCCGACTGTGATCCGGAACAGTGCCGTGGGCACCTGCTCGATGATCGCCCGCGTGGGCTCCGCCGCCTCCGGCTACATCGCCATCCTCTCCGACGTCACTTTGCCCACCGTCCCCATGGCCATCTTCTGCATTTTCTCGCTGTTCGCCGGCGTGCTCATCTACTTTCTCCCGGAAACCCGGGACCTGCCCCTCCCCGAGACAATGTGGGACGCGGTCAGGTCTGTGCTATCACGAGCCTGAACCATTTCTTGCTTTGCACTAATTTATTTTGCTTTTCTCTCTTTAGATAAATTTACTTTTTTGATTTTATATTTTATAACATTTTAAATTTATGCATGTTGACCTTATCATATTATACTACTGGCAATGGCGTCGCCAGAGGGGGGGCCCAGGGGGCCCGGGCCCCCCCTGAAATACCAAGTCGAAAAAAATTTCATAAGGGTCCCCCCTGTTAATTTTGTCCAATTTTCAAAAATTCCCCGGCACCCTTAAAATTTCCATTTTCTAACCTAAAAACTATCTATTTTTAAAAGAATATGGGTTTAAAATTTCAAATTTTTCTCCGGCGGCCCCTATCGGGACCGCCGGAACCATTAAAATTATGTAAAATTTCTAAATGCATTTTTTATTAAGAAAAAAGTCCTAAAATCCGAAATTTTCTCCGGCGACCCTAACGGGTAGCCGAAATTCGTTTTTTTGCTCATCGTCGGCGGGGGTTGGGGGTCGGGCCCCCTCCGAAAATTTTTCTTGGCGACGCCCTTGACTACTGGGGTGATTAAACGACCCCCAGGTTGATCGTTGTGGTAAATTCAAAGTAAAATTAGTGAAACGAAAAAATACAAAACCAAAAAATTACAAAACACCAACAATGAAACGCCGGAAAGTGCGGGATTCGTTCTTTCGTGAGCCCGCTGTTCTAGTGTAATGCGTCAGAGACGCATAAAGCTCGTTTTCTCTGCTCCGATGTTATTGGAATTTTGGATTTTTCCCATTGTACTAGTGTAGGGTCGATCGGTCATTCTAGTAGTATGTTGATTTAATTTAAAAATAGAGACCGGATTGCTGAAAAATAGTGCTATTTTTTGCTCGTCAGCGATCCTAGGCCGAAAAATCCATCCTGAATTTTTTCTGGCTACCCACTGATATCTTACCACCTGATCAGAAAATCGGGAATAACAAATTTTTTTAAATTAATACTCTTGATCCTCAATTCCTTACCTAACAATCAGAAAATCATTTTATTTAAGAATGCTGAACAACACCGAGGCCCACCGTTGCGTTGGAGGCATCCAGATGGACGAGGGGGATCGGGACGAGTACTACGGTGGCGGGGCAGGGGCGGCGAAGATGAGTGACGCCAACGAGGAAGAGGAGGAGGATGTGCCGTTGTACACAAATGCATCGAAACGGTGAATCATTCGCCGAATCGAAATGGATTTATTTTTCCAATAATTTGCTCAATTTTGCATTTTCCTTGCCTTTTGCCACATTTTCGGTGATATTTGCCCAATCTTTACTTCTTCCCTAGAATTCTCCGAAGGTGCCATATTTACGGTGTACAAATGACTTGAAATTGATAGATGGAATGTTTTTAAACAAATCATTTTTCACCCTTAATTCATTCCCTATCCCTAGTCCAATGATGATACTCTCCCATACCCCCACACTCCTCCCATTACTCTGTACAAATACTCTCCTCACTTTTATATTATGTACATAAAATCGGTCATACAAAAATATGACAAAATAACGTGAGATCACAAAATGGATGATTGCTTATATGTACAGACAAAGTCCACCACAATAACAGCACGGAACAAAAGATTATTCATCAATCCATCCAACACAAATTGCTTTCTCTGTTCTCGTCAATTCTCATTGCTTTCTCTGTTCTCGTCAATCAGCGCCGGTTCCATAGGTTACCGGTGTAATCCGAGTTGGCTCCTTGGTTCTGTAAGAGGAGCAAAGGTTAACTGGTAAAAACCTTTCCGAAGAAAATCACCTTTCCAAGCTTCGAAGGGTACTTCGAGTAAACTCCGCCCCTGGGCGTCTTTTGCTGTTGAATCCGATTCGCTGTCCCAGGAGCTTTACCTCCTCCTGCCTTTTTGCCTACGGATTCAGGTTTTGATAGTTTTTCAGGACCTGCTTTTGAAGGTGCTTTTGATAGTTTGGCCTTCGATTTGGCTTTTGAAACATCCTTCGATAGTTTCGTCGTCGATCCTTCCTTCATGTTTGTCCTCTTCGATTTGCCCTTTGATTCAGGTTTTGAGTTTGCCTTCGATTTGCCCTTTGATCCAGCCTTTTTCGACTTCACCGTTGGCTTCGAACGTGTTGTGGCTCGGCTCGTGCCATTGCTCGTTGTCATTTCGGACTCGGATCCTGATGAAGATGACGATTCTGATGATGACGACTCGTAGTCGGAACCGGTCTGGAACCACAAATCCGGTTAGTCTTACTATCTTAAACCCGAAATTCCATCACCTTGATTTCTTTCATGTTTGTCCTCTTCGATTTGCTTTTGTTCCGTACTGCATTGACCGTGGCATTGCTGGCCTTGGTTGTTTGGATTTGTTTGCCGAACAATGCGGGATTCGGTGTCCCTCTGCAGGTTGTCGCCTTCATCCTTGACGGTGCCACCGATGTCTGTATCACTCTGTCGACCTGTGCTTGATCCTCCGGCGACTTCTTTGAGCCAGGCCCGTAGACTAAGGAGTTGGTCACTTCGCCGCCATCCATTTTGGTCACTCCACCGCCATTCATTTTTTGGCTTTGCGTCGATACAGTCTTAAAAAATGAAAATTTTTATATAAAAAAAGGAAAAATCAATGTGTGATTATCAACAAATGATTATGATTTTAGCACTACTTTAAAGAAGGCGGATCTTGAAAATCCACTAAGAGGGTCCCCCCTGTTAAGCAAAAATAAAAATTTGTTTTTTGCAACTCTTTTGCTCAAAAGAAATTAAAATAGTAAAAAAAATTTGGTTTTCAAATGAAAAGGGTCCCCCTGTTAAATTTTGGGTTTTCAAGATCCGCCATCTTTAAAGTAGTGCCGTGATTTTCCTTTCCATAATATGTCAATAATTCCTAAGATAGAACACCCAATCATCGGTTTGATAATCACACGTGTTGTTCCACTCCACTTACTGTCGTTATGGTCCCTGACGCCTGAACGCGCCGACTGGCCGGGTCCGGCATTCCCTGTACGAGCTGGCTGTGCACATCTTTGAGCTCCTTGGGCTTCTGTTGTTGTTCCTGTTTGGCCACCAACTTCTTCAGCAAGGCCACCGCTTCCGCGTTGTTCGGGTCGGCGCCCTTTGGCTCCGTCGGTTTCAGTTTCTTCCGCCCGTAAGTTTCCACCATCGACGGCGGAGTCACAACCGTTTCCGTGATGTTCGTGTACGGTTCCGCCACTTTCTTCGTTTCCGTCGCGTCATTCGTCGTCCGCAGCGTGCTCTTCGTCGCTTTCTGTGATTTTCGATCTTTTTTGCCCCCGCAGCAAGTCATCCCCAACAGCAACAGAACTGCGCAGCTGACGACGGTCGAAATCCTAAAGTTGAGAACAAAATATTTTTTGGATCAAAAAAAGCAAAAACAACACTCACTGACCAAAGTGAAGAAGGAAAATACAGCAACGGCGGAAGACGAACAAGCATAATTGTCGAACGAAGAATGAAAAGATGGCAAGTGAATGGAATGGAAGGAAGGAAGTGGTCCAGTTTGACTCCCTTTTATAAGTGAATTCGTCCTGTGTTTGTGTGTAATAAGTTTAAAATTTTTGAAAAAATCATAAAATAAAAACGACTGAATTTTTAATTCATTAATTATTAATAATATATTATACTGATCCATTTATTTTTTTACCTCGAATTGGCAATGAGTGCAATTTAAGAAACGAACAAAAATATTATCAGAGAAAGGGAAAAAAGACAGATCGCCAACATCAAACTGACAACCGATCCCATTCTTTTACTAAAGGAAGGTTTTCGTTGTAATAATTTCCGATATTCACATGTTCAAACGATTTGAGGTAAAAGAAATTAATGGACCAGTATACATATTGTATTTGGTATATTTTGAAAATCCACTAGAATAGAAGGGTCTACCCTTTTAGGCAAAAAAGAAAAATTTTTTGTACCGATATTACTTATATATAAAGGACTGTCATCACTCTCAACTTCATTCACAGCATAATATTTCAACTCCTCAATTCCATTCCAATTATTCCTATTGTCTTCTATTCTCTGTTTCGTCCACGTCTAAACTCAAAACAAAACAGAGGATGCTCGTCTCCGGCACTGTCTCTTCGCCGTCCCACCGGCCGTGTCTTCTGCTGTTCGTCACCGTCATCGTTCTCTTCTTCCGCTGCGCTCATTCGACGGAAAATGCAACTGGCTCCGGCCAATTCTGCGCAAATGACAACACAAAATTGCCGCAGGGAATTAAGCTAGTCCAGCAGGATCACAAACTGTGAGTTCGGGTTTTTTGTGCTTTTGACAATCACTTTTTGCTCTTCCATTCAGCTTCGTCAATATGTCCCAAATCTTGCCCGGTGAAAATGGTTCTGTGAGCTTTGTGGCGATGACATCCGATGCCAACAAGCAAAACTTCACCATCAGAGTGGAGTACAGCCGGACGGAACTGCAAGAGTTCATTGAGAAGGGCAACTCGTCGACGCAACTGGAAAAACTGTCGTGCAAGGAGTTCAGCGAGAAACGCATGGATCTGGGAGGAGAAAGCTGCACCATTGGCGAGGAGGTCCATTGTCGGGGCTGGATTCCCGGTGGAGATGATGGCGCATTTTCAGGACGAGAACTGTGACGCGGCCAATGTCACTTGCACCACGACCTTCAATGTCATCTGTTCCTACGGTACAGCGCCAGTTGGCGGCGAGTTCGGCGGTGCCCACACTTATCTGGTCACGCTCTCCAAACACCCTCATTTCGACAGACAACCGTGCCGATGGGTCGCCACATTCGTACGTTTTTCTTTTGCGTACCAGACCAGTGACCCTAACTCAATGGATTTTTGCTTTTTCAGAATGGGATCCGTGTTTTGGTCAACCAGACAGACAACGAAGGGATTCCGTTGGGCGAATGCCTCAATGCCACCACTTCGGTGCCCCCTACCACCTCTGCCACCACTTCCACCTCTACGCCGCCTTCCCCATCTGGAACTGACGGTGCCAATGCCACGACCACATCACCACCAGTCACCACTCTCGGCGGTTGTCTCTTGACTTGGCTGTCCATCCTGTTGATTGTACTCATGGCAATGTGAGTTACTTCATTTGGGTTGGACTTGGAATATTCCGCACTTTTTGCCATTTACTATAAATTGAAAAATTCAGTCAAATCATTCTGGTGGTGGCGCTGGTCATCGTGATCCTGAGGATGCGCTCTCGTCATAAACGTGAACAATCGAAACAACGACGAAAAGACGAGGAGAAGGAACAGAAGGACCAGCAAAAACCGTCGAAAGATCCAAAAACCGAATCATCGCAAACTGAGACGTCGAAGAAGAGTGAAGGAGGTCCCAAGGACAAGGATGGATTGCCGGAGGAGGTAGTGTTGGATCGAAGCAGCTGGTTTCACCGCCGCGGTTTCACCGCCACTGGTTTCACCGCCAAAATAAAAAAATAATTTTCGTCATATTAATTTTTCATTAAAAATTAAATTGTGACAAAATAAAAATTAAAAACTTAAATATGCATGCACGCGCATTGGACAATCAAAAAATTATTGTTTTTTTAGGTCAATCAAACTTCTAGCTTTATTTATTTATTTCCTACTGGTCCTCTTATTTCTTTAGTTAGATTGCCATATTGATCAAAAGGCTAATTTTCGATTTTTAAACATAGTTTCAGATTGTTCTTTTAAAAAAATTTATAGGCATGTTCAAGAGCTAATCGAAAGCCATGGCTTGCAGCAATAAATTTCTTAATTTTTAAAAAATTTAATGATCGAATCATTAAATAATCATAAGGGGTGGAAATTTTTTTAATTTTGGCGGTGAAACCAGCTGGCGGTGAAACCGCTGGCTGTGAAACAAGCTGGCGGTGAAACCGCGGCGGTGAACCCGCGTCGGTGAAACCGCGGCGGTGAAACCAGGTGCACTCGTGTTGGATATCGGATTGGCAATCCTGAAAATTCATGAAAATCGGGGTTCAAAAAAACCAATAACAACTTTTAATTTTTTTGTTTTTAATTCTGTTCATAAATTTTATGGGCTCAATTGCACTTTAGGCGCCCATAACTATTTTAAGCGCCCATAAAAACTTTAGATGCCAATAAATTATTTTTTCATGGAAATGCTAACCTATCAACAAATAAAAGATATAACATAATCGAACAATATCAAATGAAATATTTCAAAAAACGTATTGAATTAGTATTTTACCTTTTGACGCTGAAGTCAAAAATGTTTCCCCATAAAATCATCAAAACGACTTCCTCGGGGTAATTTATGACGCCGAACCCATTCATTTTAAATTTTGTATGGGATATCCTCCCGGCTATGCGCATATTCGTTTGCGGGTTCTACATGCGGCATACCAGCTATGCATACTTTATGGTGGCACATATAATACCATGTTGCGATATGGTATTACATATTAGATATTACGATACGATATACATAGCCGGGATGCCGCATTACCGAATTCAAAATGACAACGTCTAAAATTATTCTTGATGAAATAGTTTTTGCACTATTTTACGAATTTTTCTTCAAAAATAATAGGGAAAAATATAGTCGTTTCAAATTTTTGTTTTGTTATGGGCGCCTAAAAGTTTTTATGGGCGCCTAAAGTGAAATTGAGCCCCATTATGATCTGCTTTAACTCTAAAGTTTTCGGCTCTACCTGTTCTAATTCATATTTAACCAACAGAAAACATGGATTGCACCAGTGCTACAAAGTTACATGGTCGCGGCCCCGGAAGTGCCACCCGTCGAGAAGGAATCCAAGCCGGAACTTGCCGTGGACGAGGTCACCGCGGGGGACGACGACGTGTACAAAGGGAAGATGCCGGATGAGCTGCAGACACATATGGTGACGGCGCGGAAGAAGGACGGCGGCGATGGTCCTGGTCCGGCGCCGGGTGAGACTTACGTGGAGCTGATGGGGGAGGAGGACAAGAAGAAGGCGGCCGCAGACGCCGATGTCAGCTCGGGCACGCTGAGAGGAGCGCCGCCGCCCAAGACGGACGGCGGCGGCGGCGAGACGAAGAACGCGGACTACGAACGCTTTGAGAGTCTGAGCTTGTCGATGCGGCAGGGCGGCGGCGGAAACAACGATGCGAACAAGGAGAACAAGCCGGGGACGGAGTACGAGGTGCTGGAGACCGTGTAGACGACAGATGATAATGGTGATGGTGGATGAGATATTATTGTTGTATAGAAGAGATATATGTATGGATATTTGTTAATTGTCGGATTGTTGTGATATTGTCCCACGAATCCAAATCCCATGTTTTTGTATGATTGTGGCTTAATAATGTATCGTATATCCCCACCTTATATAAAATATTGTATAATACATGGTTTATATCGGAATTTCTACAATTTTTGCATATTTCTGTTTAAAATGATATTTTCCCCAGCTTTGTTTCCTTGAATTGGCCTTAATCGATTAACTTTGGGGCTTTCGCCTTTGGTTGTACGACATTTGCGGCTATCACTATATCTCGGTAGAACCAAACCCATAGAAATGGTTTTGGTGTCAAAAATAGATCAAAAAATTCGACACGACTTTGTTTTGGCGGATTTGCATGATTTTTAATTGAAACAGAACATTACCTGAACCAAGCCCCTGGGAGATTAAGCCTTTTCCAATCTTTGTTAACCATGATTGTCACCCACCAACCTTTGTTAACTTTGCTTGTCCAATTATTTACATGAATTCTTCGCCGATTAAAATATTGTTAAACATTCACTTTTAGCTTCTTTTATTCGATTGCTAGTCAAAGATGGTGGATGGATGGTGATAGACGCAATGAAATAAAATGTGAGAATGCGAAGAAAGGGAATTGGGTTTGCTTTGTTTGTTTGTCACAGATCAGAATCTCTTCTTTCACTCAGAAATAGTCAATTCCCTCGTCCCATCCCTGCTGCTGCTGGACCCCTCCTCCCGGTCCTTGTTGGTCCTCCCTTCCCACTTGTTCCAGTTGAGCAGCATCCGTACGTATCGTTCGATTAATCTACATTCCCATCAAATATAAATCAATTATCGAATGAAAAAATAATAATTTTTCTTTCAAGTTCACCCACCTTGACAATCTCTTCCAGCCAATCGGGGATAATCTGATTTGACTTTTTAAGAGTCTAAAATTAAAAATGGTTTACAATATTAAATTCTATTAATTCGACAATTTTTTTTCTTGTCCATACTTGGTATAGAAACTCCACATGCATGACGTCTGAATGGGGGTCAAAGAAGGAGGTGGACCGTCCCAGGTTCCCGGCGCGTCCCGTTCGCCCAATCCGATGCACATAATTCTCCCATTCGCCTTCCCGAGGCATGTCGTAGTTCACCACATGGAGCACCTGCAGGAAGAAGGATGTTTTCATGGAAATTTGGGAACAAATCCATCTTCAGCAAATGAGAAAATGTTACATTTGGGAAATTGATGCCTCTAGAGGACACATCCGTGGACACCAGAAGGTCGTATTGGCCATTAATAAACTGGTCGTGAGCCCTGGACCGTTGTTCTTGCGTGCGACTTCTTCAAAATTAACGGATCAAAAAATGAAAAATATCAGATCACTCTTAAAGGAGTTTAGAACTTAAATTTCCTCTCATCCACATACTATTTTGGATGCCCCACCATCACTCTCGACTGTTCTAAACTTTCAGAAGTCAGACCACATGATCCATTCTCCCAGCACTAGTGCTTGACCAAGATAATCTCATTTACCCATTCAATGTGATCACACTGTAGCCCTTGTAGGCGAGAACGATGCCCAATCGGTCGCATTCCCGGTGCCCGTTTATGAAAACAATGGTCTTCTCGGTTTCGTACAATGGCCCAGTTTCTGAAGCGATA
Source organism: Rotylenchulus reniformis (assembly GCA_001026735.1). NCBI lineage: Eukaryota > Metazoa > Nematoda > Chromadorea > Rhabditida > Hoplolaimidae > Rotylenchulus > Rotylenchulus reniformis. The sequence continues at coordinate 57,784 of LDKF01000301.1, read as the reverse complement.
ACAGTATAGATTTTAAACCAACAATAAATCATCAATTTATGATCAGAGCATTTTCTGCCCCTCTCCTTGAGCTGAATCATTCTTTACGACTAAAATTTTTGGCCTTTTACCCATTTTCCTTTCCGCTCACCCAAATCCGCATTCGGCTTCGACATTGATTTGTGCTGGAGCAATTCAAGGAGTTTGCTCATCTTCTCGTACTTTTTTATCTTAATTCCGGAAATTATCAAAATAGAATGAAAAAACCATCACTTTCATAACAGTTTGTCTGACAGTGTTCACGGCCTGGTTGAGCTCGCCAATGCTGATAAAATAATATTTGGGTCGTATGAACTCGTTGGCAAGCTCCTGCACTCCGCGCTCAAAAGTTGCACTGAACATCAAAATGCGATAACGCATGTTCTAAAAACAAAAATGACATATTAATTGTAAGCATAGGTGTACAAGGGGGGGGTCAAAGATTTCGGCTGCGATATGCGATATACCCCCCCTACCCCCCCTCAGAGGGGTCAAATTTTGCGATATTGATTTTTTCGACTAAAAAATTGCGAAAAAGTTATTTTTGCACATTTTTTTCCACTTTTTTAATATTTAGTCATTTTTTAGTGCAAAATTGTCTAATTTTAGATAGATTTGACTGTGAAAATCACTTTTTGAGAAAACTGGTGGTTCGGTGGTCCCGATAGGGGCCGCCGGGAAAATTTTTTTTAGAAATGGTCAATTTTTTTCGTGAAAAAATTGGTCATTTTTGGTGGGAAATATTTGAAATTTTTTCTAATTTTTTGCCAATTTTTGAATTTGATAGTCAGGCGGAGTAATTTTTTGCGATATCGCAAAAAATTGAATAGAAAATTATCGATTTCTAAAACTGCGATATCGCAAAAAATGATAGAAATTTTTGGATTTCTAAAATGCGATATCGCAAAAAAATGATAGAAAATTTTGGATTTCTAAAATGCGATATCGCAAAAAAATGATAGAAAATTTTGGATTTCTAAAATGCGATATCGCAAAAAATTGATAGAAAATTTTGGATTTCTAAAACTGCGATATCGGAAAAAAGAATTTTTTCTTTATTATTATTTATTTTTTTCCTTCTTTTTCCCTTTTTTCCCTCTCTTTTTTCCCCTTTTCCTCTCTTTTTCCCCTCTTTTTTCCTCCTCACCCTCGATTTTTGCGATATTGATTTGAAAATCGCTGCGATATGCGATATTGACCCCCCCCCTTGACCCCCCCCTTGTACACCTATGATTGTAAGTATGATTAAATAAGGTAAAAAGAATATCTCAAAAAGGCATATTCTCACTTTGCATCTCATTTTCATCACTCTTTTTTTAAATGATTTATAGTACTATGGAATAATGGAATCATTTCTAGTCATCGTCGGCGGGCGAGAGTTGGCGGGGGGGGGGGGGGGGGGGGG
>LDKF01000301.1:21894-39745 GCA_001026735.1 Rotylenchulus reniformis | reverse complement strand
CCTGAGCGAGGTGGCCTAAGGGAAAAATTCTCGATTGCGGCGTGGTGGGGGGGTCGGACCCCCCCCCCTTGCCGAGGTATGTTTTGGTCGAAATGACAGGGTTTGGTGGACGACTTTTTTTGTTGCTCACAGGGAACGACACAACTATTTCAGTAAAAATTATAAAAAGGGTATATTCCTTAATAAATTCTTTTGTCGTTCTCTAGCTATTCCTTGATATAAAAATACATTAAATACCAGTTCGTTCTTGTTGTCTTCCTTCATCGCATTCTCTTCCGTTTCTAATGCAAGACGATTCTGCATTTTGGACGGTAAATCGATGTTATTTTTCTAAAAAATAAATAAACACAATTTATTTATTCATAATGACATTAGAAAATTTTAAATTCTCGATAAATTTTTTGAGTGTGCTGCAAGAATTTGCTGCAAGGTAGCGAATTTGCTGCAAGGTATCAACAACATATGAATCTAAAATTCTTCATGAAAGTTGCTTCAAAGAAAAATGATCAATTTCACAACGAAAAACACCATGAATACAATAAATAATGAGCAGTGAGGGAGGTTTTAAGAGAAAGCAAAAGTACAAGAGTAAGGAATGGACGAATGGAGGAAGAGAGGAAGTCGTGGTGACGGAGGCCGAGCATCAACATAAGTTCGGAGACTAGTTCCCTGCCATATCGCCTAGCCATGGATTCAGGCAGTCATTCCCTTCGGATTCCCAGTTCGACGCGCCTTAAATCGAATCATTTATGGGAATGAAATCGCAATTTTGAGTTATATCTGATGAGTCGACCTAAAATCCGCGTAAAAAAAGCTGAGAATTTGAAATTTTTTTTCTGTCGAAAGGATTTTATGACACGAAAGCATGTCCTGCGATAAATAATTTATTTAAAAACCGATGGCCTTTTTCTACCACAAAATTCATAACAAATATTCGTTTCAAAAAATCCCTTATTCAAAGCGTCTCTCACGAGTGGCTGTTTTCTTTTTACCTCGTTCAATTCCCGCCGTGTCCGCTCTTCAATTTCGCGAATTTGCTGCAAGGTGAGTCCATGCCACTGGTCCATCCAACAGAACACCTCCCGATGGAACTTGCAGAAGAGACGTGGGTATTGCTGTGGAAAGTGATTGATTCATAATTTCGGTGCAAACCATTTAAAAATATATCCTTTTTATTCTTTAATGTATGAAAAGGATAAGTGGTACCTTATGGCCAAAGGACTCGACCATCTTCTGGAGTCCGAACCACTTGAAGTTGATGGTCACCAGCTTGTATGCGCACATCACTGGAGTGCAGCTCTTCCACCACTTGTTCTTCAATGGACCCCTCCCCGTTCTTTGGGATCGAAATTGGGACGGCGTCGTTGCCGGATGAATGTCGGAGGCATGCAGATGCTCACTGTCATCGGCGATGTCAATGTACACCACTTTCCGCTTGTCCAATAGATCTGCTGGTAACTCATGTGCCTTAAATGTTGGGATGAGACGGAATCATCGGATAAAAATTCCTTTTTAATTAACATTATCGATGTTTCCTCTGTCGTTGTTCACATGGATTGTCTCGACTCGGGCGTAGAATTTGCCCTTCATGTAGTCCGGATTAGTCAGCTCCGTTCTGCAGTATGGATATGCATTCCAGCCGTGCTCATGGATGGTCAGGGATCCCCTCGGCACAATGGCCCTCACGATGGATGGCACTTTCCTATGAGAAGTTTGATTTAAATGCAATAGTGAACCGGACTTGACCGAGACTTACGATTGAAGGTGATAGATTTTGTGTGTGTACTGACCAGAGTTGTATGACCCGCCGAACAGAGGTATGTTCTGGAAAGGCTCGTTTCGCAACACCTCAACCCCTTCACCTCCACCAGTTTCCTGTAAAGCTCCAACAGTTCTTGGCCATAAAGATATTTTTTATTTTTTTCAGTAAATTTCAACCGATTTCCAGTTTTTCTCTAAAATTTAGCTCACTGTCAGTCTCATTAAAAATGACTCCATTTTTAACTTCCAATTAATCAATTTTTTTCTTTTTCTCTATCGTTCTTACCTGTTTTGACACTTCGGCAACGGAGTAGAGTTGCCCGATTTGGTATTCCTCAACTGTCATTGGCAAAATGATTCGACTAAAACAATAAATAAGTTAAATTTTGAACTATTTGCAGTTACTCACTATTCCTTGATGATCATTTTCACTGGTGGGCTTGTTTCGGCCGGATGCGAAATTGGTGTGTAGAAGTTTAGAATCTAACGAACACTAAAATCAATGGATTAACCATTTTGAAATAATGAAAGATATACGAATGATATGACCATAAGAATCATGATATGGTATAAAAATTGAGTGAAAAATAATCGACACAGTAAGATCAAATACAGAAAAGACGCAACTACATAATGCGAGTGATACAACAAAAGCATGAAATGGTTGGAAGAGATCAAAGTAATGTGGGATGAGCGAGAACAATTATTGGAGAAGATCAAAGTAATGTGGAATGAGCAAGAAAAATAAAATTGACTGATGATGGACATTGATGAGCTTAAAAATAATTCATTAACTATAAATATGATGATCCTGATAATAAAAATAACCACCTTAAAATATCAAATAGCAAAAACAATGATAAGTAGGGAGGGAGGCATCTGAATGGAGAGCAACAAACACCGAAGCTCAAGCGCTAAAGTCGTCATCCTCCTCAGCTGGACCATTCTCCGTGCTCTTCTCACCAATATCATCGGTTATTCTTTCTAGAAGAGTGCGATCTCTCTCTCGCACACGCTCCAACAAGTCCACACGAAACTGATGTTCTTCATCCACCTTGGCGACATCAACATGTGACGGATGCCCAACCTAAAAACCCAATTGATCCCTTAATTAGAATAGACATGCTTTAATGTTTTCGACCTTTGCTGTGGACGACGGAGCTCGAATTGATGGGGTTTTCGGTCTTTCCTTCATTGTCTTCTCCTCCTCCTTCCGCTTTTCCTTCTCCGTCTTTGAATTTTGGCCACTTTTCTCTTTCCCCTTTTTCTCTTCGTTCTTTTCCGAATCATCCTTTCTGTTCTTCTTCTTCTCATGATTGTGTTGCAGTTGTTTCTCTTGTGGCTTGGTATTTTTATTCTCTTGACTCCTTACCCCGCCACCAATATCCCCTTAAAGAAATAAGCTTAGGGATATGATAAATTAAATTGCCAAAAATTACCCTCATCTAGTTCGTCATTGGCGTTGTTTGCCATCTGTTTTTGCTGATCCATTTCCTCAAATAACCCATCAATGTTCACATCATTGTAACCACCCTTAGCCGCTGTTTCTGAGATGTGTTGTTGATGCTGATGGTCCTTGTCAATGCTCTTCTTCTGGCTTTTCTTGGGAATTTTCCAATTTGTGTTGTTTCCAGATGAAATACCGAAAGCTAAAATGGTATTTTAATCGATTTTTTGCCCACAAGACCTTTATTTATTTATATATTTTTGATGCGCAAAGGTTTTAAATGTAAAATTATCTTAATAAACTGTGAAATTCATATTTTTCTTTAAAAAGTAAATATGATCTTTCCTATAGAATATCAAGTATTTTATAATTTATTCTTGTTGAGAAGTGAGAACCACCTTCCGTTGCACTTCGTTTATTGTTGGCCGTTGGTGTTGCTGATCGCCCGCCATTCTTGGCTGTTGAGTTGCCAGTAACAATGTTGCTGGATCCGTTCTTCTCAACTATATACTCTGTCATTGTAGCAATCGCGATATTTTGATGTTTATTGTTGTTATTGGAAATTGCATTTGCTGATGCAACCACTTGCTTAGACCCTGCTGTTGTTACTACTGATTCAGTTGCCGACAATAGCTGTTGATTCTTTAAAACAATTTCTTATTATAAATTCAAATTGAATATTTGAATCAAATTGAATAAATAGAAGAATTTCGAGGAAAGTTTTTGCCGAAGATTTCCTTGTTGAAGGTCGCTTTTAACTAATAAGACAAATGTACTGAGTCATCTGACGTCAGTTTTTGACGCTGTCGTCAAAATTTTTTATTTATATAAAAGTAAGTACAATGTGTTTGGAAGCATTCGTAATATTGTTGTCTGAACTTGTTTGAATTTGTTGTGTAGGGTCATCCAAAATGGCAGTGTTCTCAATGGTCGCCGGGATGTCCACTGAATCATTGTCAAAACTCTTCTCAAGCATAAGTCGGATCTGGACACGTTTTTCGACAATTTCCTTGTTGAAGGTCGCTTTTAACTAATAAGATAAATGTAGTAATGATTATACTTTTTCGGTTTAGGTACCCTTTTTACCCCCCCCCCCCAAGCAACAGCAATTTTTTTTGGAAATCATGTCAAAACGACATTCCAGGGGTAATTTTTGACGCTGAATCAGATTCTGATGTCCTTTTTGACGTACTGAGTCATCTGACGTCACTTTTTGACGCTGACGTCAAAATTTTTTAAATAATAAATAAAAATGAAGAAATTAACGTCAAAAACGCATCAAAAACTCATGTCAGATGGCACAGATTGTCAAAATTGACGTCAGAACCTGAATTTGCGTCAAAAATTATCCAATGGAAAAAATTACATAAAGAAATTTTTCAACGTCAATCTTAAAAAAATGACGTCAGATGAGGCATTACGTCAACATGGACGTAAAATTAAAATGGAAAAAAATGAAAAAATTACCCTAGGTGAAATGATTTTCAGGCGATTTAAAACAAATTTCAAAAAATTGTTATAGAGGGGAAGGGGGTAAAAAGGGTACCTAAACCGAAAAAGTGCCAAATTAATTCCCATAGCCCATGTTTGTAAACGGAATTATACATACAATTAAAAAGTGTAAAATTATTTGCTTGAAAATACCTAATTAGTAGATGATTGTAACAGATGATCATGACAGTATGCTAATAAGTGAAATGAAAACTAATAGAAATAACCAGATGCCATATCGAAAAAGACAGAAAAAGACATCATATGCAAAAATAAAGGATTCAATGGGAAAATTAGTGTTCCCTTTATGTTTGGACATTTTAAAATTAAATATTGTGTTCTCAAAATTATAAAAATAATAATAATAAATAAGACATTTGGTCTGAAAAAAAGAAAATTCTTAAATTCAGGTCTGCTCGGTCGCTATAAGAATTTCTTAAAAGATCGCTCTCTAAGTAAACCAAACCTCGTAATCCCCTTCAATGCCATGCACCAACTCCATGTGTTTTATGATCGCAGTTTCGGTGGGAAAGAATCCGGCATACTCCGACATCCGTTTGCATTGTTGGCATTGGTAGGGCAGGCATTGGAAGTGGACATATGCAATGTGCGCTTCCAGATGGTTAATCGAGTCGAAGATGGAAGGCTGGCGCTTACACAAACTGCATGTGTATGGCATTTGAATGGCGAAACAGATCTGGTTTTTCAATTCTGATTCTTTCCGATTTTGCTGTCAAAAACCAAAATTAAGTGATTTGTTGCTGTCAAAAACGAAAATGCCCAAAAGGTAATAGTACAGTTTGTAGCCCCCCTTTTTTGGAAATAACCCAAAATCACATCCTAAGGGCAGTTTTTGATGCTGAATCCGATTCTGTCGTCCATATTGATGTACTGCGTCATTTGACGCCACTTTTTGACGTTGAGGTCAAAAATTTAATTATTTTTTAGATGATTTTGCGGAAAAATCTTTTTTGACGTCAGCGTCAAAAAATGACGTCAAATGACGCAGCACATCAAAATGGACGACAGAATCGGATTCAGCATCAAAAACTGCCCTTAGGATGTGATTTTGGGCTATTTTTAGGCCTTCGATTTTTTTTCCAAAAAGGGGGGCTACAAACTGTACTATTACCACCCAAAATTAAGTGAACATGGAGGATTCAAAAATATTTACTTAACAGTACAGTAGCATGGTACTGTTTTTATAGGTACCATTAAGTGAACATGGAGGATTCAAAACTACTGTACTAGACTGTATCAATAGGATACAGTCTAGTGTTTTTCCCTTTCGCCTATTCGTGTTGGTACTTGTCTGGATTGGGTCTCATTTTGACCCCCCTCCGAACAATTTTTCTGTTTTTTTTGTTATATGATTTGTGAATTTTGATATGTATTCTGAGGTCGTTAGAGCAAGATCAATTTAATCCATTTTTGCAGTCGAGCGAGAACTTTGAAACGAATAGTACTGTTTGGGTTATAATTCGGTTTAAACCAACCCTAGATAAACGAGCTTGGTGTGAAAAAATAGAACAAATTAGAAATTATTAGCTACAAAATGAGCTTAAGTCCATCCGAATTGGCCCTTTCTAAAAAAAGTTATGGCCAGAATGTCAGTGACTTATGTCACACGTATCGACCCCAATTTACAAAAAAGGCTCGCATGAATTAAAATCAGCGCAAAAAACCTATAGAAATCACCTATAGAAAAAATGATTTTATGACGCGAAAGCATGCCATGTTACTACTGGGGTGACCGATTGACCCTATAGTGGGGAAAATCCAAAGATCTAATAAGACAGTGCAAAAAAAGCGCAGAGAAAACGCGTACTATGCGTCTCTGACAGGTTACTATAGAATAGAACAGCGGGCTCACGAAAGACCGAATTCGAATTCCGCACTTTCAGGTGTTTCGTCGTTGGTGTTTTATAATTTTGGGCTCTTATACAATAATTTTCACCTTGAATTTTTCAAAGTGACTATTGGGCCGTTTAATCACCCCCAGTAATAAATGATGTTGTTTGTTTCTTTTTCCTTCCAATTATCCACTTTTTCTTTACTAGTTTACAAGAAGGAAATTGTTTCTCTTGATTTCGTTTAAACCGAGTTATAATCCAAACTGTATTGTTCGTTTCAAAGTTCTCGCTCGACCGCAAAAATGGATTAAATTGATCTTGCTCTAGCAGAATAATTGATACTATAAAATATTTTTCTATTACTCGGCTCTTATGCAGTTTACCCCCCACAAGTTCAACGGTAACAAAACGCCCCGAATAACTGAATTAAAATCCGGAAATAGATAAGAAATCTATGTAATTTGTAATATATTTTTGATTATTGACAAATTGTACATTAATTTTGAAAAAATTTTATGATACTTTTGAAGAACTTTGAACTTGTGGGGGGGGGGGTAAACTGCATAAGAGCCCTATTACTCTAGTATTGTTTTTTCGGCACTAGTTTAAAGGAGTATACTTTTGAAATAAGGTACCCTAGACTAGACCTCCAAAAATTGGAGGTACTAAGGACCGGGNTAATATATTTTTGATTATTGACAAATTGTACATTAATTTTGAAAAAATTTTATGATACTTTTGAAGAACTTTGAACTTGTGGGGGGGGGTAAACTGCATAAGAGCCCTATTACTCTAGTATTGTTTTTTCGGCACTAGTTTAAAGGAGTATACTTTTGAAATAAGGTACCCTAGACTAGACCTCCAAAAATTGGAGGTACTAAGGACCGGGACCAAGGACCGGGGTTGGGAGTCGACCAAGACCGGGCCCGGACCAAGAAAATCCCGGACCAAGAATACCAAGAAAATTCTTGGTCCGGAAAATTCTTGGTCACCAGGGACCAAGGCCCGGACCAAGAAAAAATTTTTGAGCAAGAAAAATTCGAAAAAAAAAAATAAAAATTTGCTGTAATCAACAAATCAATCTTGCAAATGTAAAGTGAATGATAAAATGTTGAAAAATGATTTTATTAATAAATAATAAACAATCAATATCGATAATTCAATTCTTTGATCGCACGATTGAAAAAAAAATTTTCAAATTTTTTTCAAAATTTTTTTCCAAAATTTTTTGTCAAAATTTTTTAACTATTTTAAAAAGGCATATTTTCAACTAAATAAAAAATAAAATCGATCAAGAATTACGAATCTGAATAATATATTTGATTCATTTTATCATCATAAAAAAAAAATTCAAAATTTTTTCAATTAAAAAAATTTTTTTAATGAATTTTAAAAATTTTATAAATTTTTCATATACCAAAATAGATAGATAAAATATTTTTCTCCTAAATTACCAATAAGGAATAAACTTCCCATAAGCCGTTAATCCCTTTAATTTAAATTTTTTGTCAATACATTTTGCCAAATTCATTTTTACAATTTCTCATTGAACAGAAATTTCTAGGCCTTGGTTATTCTTGGTCAAAATGACTGGGACCAAGGACCGGGGTTGGGAGTCGACCAAGATCGGGCCCGGACCAAGAATACCAAGAAATTTCTTGGTCCGGAAAATTCTTGGTCAGTCCAAAATACCAAGGACCGGGACCAAGGCCTTGGTTTTTCTTGGTCCGGGCCCGGTCTCGGTTGGAGGTCTACCCCAGACCCCTCAAGAAATGTATCCACTTTCTTCAAATCAAAGCAAAAAACAATAAAATATATCAAAATAAGCTGCATTTTATATAAATTTCCTAAAAATTTTGGAAACAATTCACTAATACTTGGGGGTGGTCTAGGGTACCTAATTTCAAAAGTATACTCCTTTAAACTAAAATGCGCATCAGAAAAGTCCGGCAATCCCTTTTGGAAAAATGGAATAGAAGCGATTGTTTTGTTGGTATTAGGATCGGGTCTCACAGAAGAACGACGCCCAAAAGACCGACAATTCTGAAGGTATACCAAAAACTTTTGTGAAACTTACAAACCCAAAACTATTAAAAAATAAATAAAAATGTGCAGAGTTTTATGCTTTATTTTTTAGCATTTTTGCTTTTTCAAATTTCTCTGAAAATTTTGAAAATTTTCGGGAAAACATCGATTTTTCGCATTTTTCGAAAAAATTTTCAGGGAAACCCGAAAAACCAAAAATACTAAAAGATAGAGTATTAAATTCTGGTCTCGGTTGAAAATGACGTCGGCGTCAACTGACAAAAAATTTTTCATTAGAAGGACTCAGATTCTATAATTACACCTAGGAAAATTTTAAATTTATTTTGACGTCAGCGTCAAAAAATGACGTCGATGTCGCATTATGATCAAATAGACGTCAGAATCAGGTTCAGCGAAAACCTGGGTCTGGTGGTCTGGTTTTTTCTGGGCAAAAACCCCAGAAAAAACCCAGACCCAGAAAAACCCAGGTCAAAATGGGCCTGGGCCCAGTCTGGGTTCTGGGTTTTTTCATAATGTGTGATTTTGAAAATTCAATTCATAAAATGGAAAAAATAGTGTAAAATATCAAGGTAAAATAAATGAATTAATATATTACAAAGTTGGAGTAAAAAAAATTCAATTTTACCAAGAAATTTTGTATTTTTTCAGAAAAAAAATCTTTAAAATCGGCAATTTTGAAAAACCCAGACCCAGAACCCAGAAAAACCCAGGCTGGGCCCAGACCCAGGCCGATCTCTAATTTTTAGATGGATTTACGGGAAAAATTTTGACGAGACTCAAAAAAAAATTTTTAAGTCCTAAAAGTAACCGTCTTTCCAGTAGCGCCAAGTGGTTTTTCGTGGATTTTGAGGAGGTGCCGGCGGTCGGGCCACCGGGAAAATTTTTTGAATTAATAGACCCATTAAAAAATACTTTGTATTAAGGGATCCAGTAATTACAGCATAAGATTTTTTCAACGTATTGCCGTTATGAGCCAACAAAAAGGTTGAAAAATTACTCATTTTTTTTGAGAAGTTGACATTTTTTGGAGGAGGGGGGGGAGGTAAAGGAGCGGTTTTTCGTTTTTAGCATGAAACTTTTTTGAGTTTTTATTGGAACGATTGTTTTATAATTTCTGTGTTTAATATAGTGTTTTCTCCACGGCGGATCAGCATGCAACCAAACAGAATGCCAAATTCAAAATAATTCGAAATACAAAATGTCCAGAACGAAAAATCACCATTTTCAATAAATCACTTTTTTCACTGTTAGTTTACCAATCATGGACAAATGCTTATTTACAAAAAATATGACACTTTATAATAATATTTTTTGTATTTGCATATTGTCGATAATAATTGATTTTAACTGTTTTATCGGGTGTTGATCTGTTGATTTTTCCAAGGTTTTTGACGTGCTCGTATTAATCATTAAAATTTATGGCACTAGTTGCAAGACGTACCTTTTTGAAAATCCACAAATTTAACAGGGGGGACCCTTTTCATTTGAAAACAAAAAAAGATTTTTTTTCCATTTTTTTACTTTTTTAACTACTTTTTGAGCAAAAAAGTTGCAAAAAACAAAAAAAAAATTTGGTTTTTCAAATGAAAAGGGGGGACCCTTTTAGTGGATTTTCAAAAAGGTACGTCTTGCAACTAGTGCCAAATTTATGATGAAATCGGACATAATTTTTTTGTTTAATGGCAAAAATTGAAAGAAAACAATTTAAATTATCATATCTAAAAAAGGTTTTTTCTTAATTTGCCATTTTCTGCTAAAATTATGTCCGAAAACTTTGAAATGTTAAGTGACTCATTCAATTTTCACTCTAAAAATGTTCAATTTTTGGAAAACAGAATCTGCCATCTTGTTAAGCACCCTCGAAAACCCCCGAGTGAAGCGCGAAGCATTTAAAAAGTGAAGCATTTAATGGAAAATTTTTTCAGAACTAGAAAACTACAGAAATTCATACAACAATAATTCAAAAAATATTCGACGCGTAGCGGATTCGAACTCTGGCTCTTCACCATTGTAAATCTACCATCACCCAATTGAGCCATAGAGGGGATGATAGCATAAAGGTTGCATGGCTGAGCGGAATGAGTGCGCTGTGTTCTCATTTTCTTTCTCTGCTTTCACGAGAAACGGGCAGAGAAATAAATTTGGGCGTGAAAAGAGAATTTGAAATTCTGTCTGTTGTGAATAAAAAACGCTGTTCCTTTTCTCTGACTCGATGCTAATTGTACACTATCTTTAAGTTGTTTCGCTTCGATAAAACTCAAATTTCTTTAATGCTAAATACTAAAAATTTCTCCTTTAGCTGCAAATTGATCTCGCTCTGGCCGACCAAGCGGCGTAGTGACAACTCGACTACGGACAACTCGACTACGGACAGCCCGACTACGGACAACTCGACTATGGACAACTCGACTACAGGGACAGCTCGACTACGGACAACTCGACTACGCAATTTTAAATCTTTTCTTTGTCATCTTCATGCATAAACTTGAGCTAAAAATGCATTTGAAAAATGGGNCTCGAAAACCCCCGAGTGAAGCGCGAAGCATTTAAAAAGTGAAGCATTTAATGGAAAATTTTTTCAGAACTAGAAAACTACAGAAATTCATACAACAATAATTCAAAAAATATTCGACGCGTAGCGGATTCGAACTCTGGCTCTTCACCATTGTAAATCTACCATCACCCAATTGAGCCATAGAGGGGATGATAGCATAAAGGTTGCATGGCTGAGCGGAATGAGTGCGCTGTGTTCTCATTTTCTTTCTCTGCTTTCACGAGAAACGGGCAGAGAAATAAATTTGGGCGTGAAAAGAGAATTTGAAATTCTGTCTGTTGTGAATAAAAAACGCTGTTCCTTTTCTCTGACTCGATGCTAATTGTACACTATCTTTAAGTTGTTTCGCTTCGATAAAACTCAAATTTCTTTAATGCTAAATACTAAAAATTTCTCCTTTAGCTGCAAATTGATCTCGCTCTGGCCGACCAAGCGGCGTAGTGACAACTCGACTACGGACAACTCGACTACGGACAGCCCGACTACGGACAACTCGACTATGGACAACTCGACTACAGGGACAGCTCGACTACGGACAACTCGACTACGCAATTTTAAATCTTTTCTTTGTCATCTTCATGCATAAACTTGAGCTAAAAATGCATTTGAAAAATGGGAAAAATCCAAAAGGCAAAATAAATGCTGCCATTTTTTAAATTCTAAATCGAAATTTAAATTAAAAATTTGCGAAAAATTAAAAATATGCACTTTTATTACTCATATAAAATTTTTTCGCTCTATTCTTTTTTTATTTTTAAATCAATTTTCAAATATATTTTTAATGCAGATTTATGCATGAAGATACATAACAAAGAAAAGATTTTAAATTGCGTAGTCGAGTTGTCCGTAGTCGAGCTGTCCTCGTAGTCGAGTTGTCCATAGTCGAGTTGTCCGTAGTCGGGCTGTCCGTAGTCGAGTTGTCCGTAGTCGAGTTGTCCCGACACCGACCAAGCAATAGCATTGGGTCACTAAAAAGCACCAATCATTAGTCTAAAAAGGAACTGTCTAAAAAGGAACTTTTTAGAAAACGGACTTACGATTGTTCTAACTAACCAACATCGCTCACTCACAACCGACTACCAACACCTCACACAGATTTCAAGATCAAACAAGTTTCTACTACCACCAACCATCCACCCATCAATCGTCATGTTAAATCTTCGCAGCAATGTCAGTATGATTTTGGTGCCTCAACAACACTCTTCCTACTGTTTCGAAGAATGGGAGGAGGAAGTCAACAATGTGTCCCTCGTGGAAAAGGAAATTGTCACTGCAGATTCTGATGGTAACGACAGCAACGATTCGAAGGTTTGTTTTTGCTTTATAGATACACTTAAAATAATTAATTATAATTATAAGTGGTGAATATTTAAGAAGCATCAGATAATATTCTTTCGTTTCGAAGGAATCTGCAAATTCCATGATTGTTTAATTGTTACGTACCAACTTAACTTACAGACCTCGATTGGTTTTGGTTCTGCCATCCTGGAAAACAACGAATATTTGCGTCAGATGCAGACCATTCGCTTTTCGCTCTCTCCTCAGAATCGCTCTGAACGCAACTTGGGGCTTCAATGGATGAATCTGGACAAAGAGACTCTGCTCAGTTTGGCCAAGGATCCCAAAGGCAACGGACAGCTGAAAGAGCGAATGAAGCAGGACAGCGAATTCCGTCAATTGGTTCTCCAATTGATCACTCAAGCGCATCAGGGAGGCGATGAATTTTTGTTCCAACTCTCCATTGATTCCAACGGAAATGCGATTATTCAGGTTTTCATTGATATTAGGAAATTTTTTTTATACCATTTNCCCCTCAAAACTCGCAAAATTTTTTTTAGCCACATCAGGACCGTCACACCCAGATTAAAAAATATAGAAAGAAAAACATTAAAATCACAACAGGATTTTCTTGCTTGCATAATTATTTATTGCAAATTCTCAATTGTAATGGTTCAGGAACTGATCGGAAATGGACGTATCGATGAAAAGACCACAACGATGACTTTGTTTATCGATATGTTTCTGCGACTTGCCTACAAGATGGCTTTTAACCGTTTTGCTTGCCGCATTCTTCAGAAGGTATTTTCCAATTCCAGATGATTTTTTTTGAATTAAATTTATCTTTTCAGTTCATCACACATTTGCCTGATCATCAAGTCCGTCAACTTCTATGCAATAAAGATTTCAATCAAAACGAGACTGTTCTGACAACGGACCAGAATGGGAATCATTTTGTGCAGCACATCGTGGAGATATTTCCCCCTGATGTGTACGTGCAATTCATTCGTGGGTTGAACAATTCACCAAAAGGGCTGAAGCCAGTGATGGAAGTGAGAACAATAAATATTTTTGATTAGCAATTGTTGGATTGTTCTAGCATAAGTACGGCTGCCGAGTCATCCAGCACATTTTTGAGAAAATTGTCGGTTCTTTGGACAGTTCTGCCTGTACCGAGTAAATTAATTTTTTGGATTGGATTCCTATTTCAAAATTTTTAGAGCTCGACGGTTCGAACCTGAAAATAAACGGCACAACAACGACGCCGCCTTTGAGATCCTCAACATTTTGCTTGAGCCCATTCTGAAGGAAGCCAATTCGCTTTCCGAGAACGAACATGCCAACTACCTGGTGCAATTTGTGATCAAGACAAAATATCTTCACCGCCAACAACGATACATCATCGGGAAGCACTTGATGTATGTATCTTGACAGAGATTTTTTTTTCAATTCCCGTGAACTTATTTTCAGTGGCAATGTGCTCTATCTTTCACAAGGAAAATACTCATCACACGTGTTAGAGCAGGCGTTTTTCCACGCTGACCAGAATTGTCTGGATGCTTTATTCACGGAGGTGCTTAATGGTTACAAGACGAAAGGGTAATACAGCGGGGAAGGAATCTGATAAGAGAGAGGGATGATGTTGTGGATTCTAGGACTGATCAGGGCGGACGCACGGCACTCCACTATATGCTCTTCAATCAGGTGGGATAATCGAGTCGAACTTAATTGAAGGGGCGTAACCAGGGGGTAATAGCGTATTAAGAGGGGGCTCCATAAAAAGGGAAGAAATTGCATTTTTGGGCTGTGTGCATGATTCCGCCCTCCATGGCAAAATCATGGATACGACATTGCCAAAGGGCTGGAGTTGGAGGCCTCCTTGCCCTCCCCTCTGAAATCCGAGCCTACGCCCTTGCTCATTTGTTCATATTATCAAATTAAAATACCTCCCTTCTTCCCTTATCAGTACGGGAATTATGTGGTCCAGCGGATGATCGACATTGCCATTGAGGTGATTGACTTTTCGATCGATATTTTCAATCAATCTCTAATTTTCTGAAGGTGTGCAATGGAAAACGAGCCGGCAAACTTGGCTGGTTGGGCCACATTTCTGGCTGTGTCTACCAGAATCATCAGCAGCTCTGTCGCTATTCTTCCGGCCAAAAGATTCTGGGCACTCTTCAGAAGGAGGCAGCCCTGGTTTGCGCAAGCATGAACAGCGTCAATTTCTGCTCGCCGTTTGCTACTCCTCTTCCTTGCCATCCGGCATCTCGTCCTCGTCCGTTGCGCGATGCAGTCAAATACTGGCACTGCTAGTCGCGGAAACACACCCGAATTCGAACCATCTCAATTTTGGTATACTGGGAATCAACAAATCAACCTTTTATCAGTGATAAAGTTTAGATAAATTGTTGGAATTGTCGTTTTGATGCCAAGAAAGATGAAAATAGCAAGAATGACTTAAAAGATGGTTGATTTGTTGCTTCTGATCATTCTCTGCTTCATCAATCCCCTTGTATCTGCGTTTACCGTATCCCCTTTCCTCCATTAACACAACGATGTTCCCCTTCTTTATTTTTTCATACATTGATTTCTTGACTCCAAATTGGACTTTTACCATAATATTCCTCTTCCTTTAGTTTGCCTGAGCATTGCCGACCATTGATTGTATCCAATTACCATATCCATGCACCTTTTGTTAATTTGTAAAGATATTTTTTACCCATCACAACTTTCCAATTTGATCGCAATAAAAAACATGATCAATGTTTGATTGAAATTGGTTGTCACCTGACTTTTAGGCTTGAACTATTTTCAGGCATTCGGTTTTCGCTTTTATTAGTCATTCTCCATGTACGCCACAGTTGAGCATAGTTCAACAAGGGTTGGGTCAACCTTGGGCCCTGCGATCGGCGACTGACCCCCCTCAGAGGCCCAAAATTTTGCGATCGAGATTTTTTGCCCTAAAAATGCGAAAATTTCACTAAAGTGACCAAAAAATTCGTTTATATATTTTATGCATTTTTCTATGTTTGCTGATCATTTTTTATCGAGAAATATGCGCAAAAAATTGGCTTAATTTGCGATCGCAAATTTTTGCGACCGAATTAATTTTAAGGGGCGCCGGCGGCGGAAAAATTGCGAATTTGGCTCTTTATAAAATTTTTTGCCTTTAAATCTCGATCGAAAAATTTTGCGATTGACATTTTCAGCTTCTCAATCGGGGATTGGGGGCTCAATTTTTTTTAATCTCGATCGCAGGTTGGGACGGGATCGCAAAATTTTGCGAATGAAATTTTTTTTATCTCGATCACAGGTTGGGACTGGATCTCACAATTTTGCGATTGAGATTTCTGGATCATCTTGTTTTCATTTTTCCCCTTCTTTTTTGGTTTCTCCTTTTTTCCTCTTTTTTCTCTCCTTTTTCTTTTTTTTTCTCCTCCTTTCCCCCGACCCCCTGCGATTTGCGATCGAGACCCCCCTTGACCCACCCCTTGTAGAACTACATAGTTTTGAGTTACTATTACTAGGTCGTTTCATAAAAAATGGCCGCTGGAAAAAGACAAATTGAAATGGCTCCAGTTTAGGGGTCCCATGGACTTTTAGGGGTCCCATGAATCTTTAAGGTTCCATTGAACTTTTAGGAGCCCAATCCCTCGAGTTGGTATGTACTTTTTTGTCGAAAGGAACAACAAAACTGAATTGAATGATTCGAAATTTTATTCGAACAACATTCCGAACACCCAGACTTATTCATAAGCAGAGAAAAAGTTGCCAAATTCTTTTTGACCTTTCCTGAATTTCTTTTTTAACTTTTTATTCCTCTAAGAAGTTCGACTTTTTAATGTGATTTTTTTGCTAAATTACAAGTTAGAAAAAATTCGAATTCTTCAGCAGGTATTCGGAAAAATCTAAAAGATAAAGGTGTGACTGGACCTCTAAAAATTTGTTTGGACCCTTAAAAATTCATTGGACCCATAAAAGTTCATGGGACCCCTAAACTGGACTATAGCCATTGAAATAAGCCAAATTCAAGCCAAAATTCATAAAAAATCAAAGAATGGACCAATCTACTTCGTTTTTTTATTCGATGCAATAGCCAATATGTTCCATTTACACCGGGAGTCGAACTTCCATCTCGTCGTTAAACCAGTTTTAAATCCGAAAACCCGGTTTGGCCATTTTTGACCTAGGCTACTTGCGCGATTTTTTCGCCAAATTTTTGACAAGCATGGAAAATCTTGTAAAAAGCAAAATTGTAGAGGGCATATAGAAGTATCATTTCTGAAATTTGTAATTTTTTGGATCATTCTTTGTTGCGTTATGAACGCGTGGATACAAAAAGGCCATTTTTTATGAAATGACCTAGTAATTCATAGGAGTTATAAAAAAAGATAATCATCAGAATTAGGAATCCGGCAGGTGTTTAGCATGAAAGTATATATTGTGATTTTATTAGCATATTTAGACTTTTTTTGGAAAAATAATTTGTAAAAAAGGGTCAGGATCAGACCGAATTTTGCAAAAGATTATTTTTTTGCTTAATTTTAGCCATTCTGATTATTAAGATCAAAAGTGTTTAAAATTCCCAATCCTACAACCTTTATCATGATGTTAATCAATAAAATTCCTAACATTATTCAAAAAAAAATTTCCCCTGATTATTAGGAGTAATTTTTCAGCGATATTTTGGTCGGATTTTTGAGCATATTGTGAATATTCGTTGTATACTCTTACATTAGGCGCTTTTGCTTATTTGGCAAATTTTATGGGTGTAAATCGGTGCCATGAGAAATGATTAAATTTTATTTATGATCCATAAATATAACAATGGAATATGGTTTCTACTGGCCTTCCATCATTTCTTTCCTTCTCTTCATCCCTCCTCTGTTCCTCTTCCTCATCCCTTCCTCTTCTTCCTTTGTTCCCTCCATCATTCCGTTCTTCCGTTTCATCCCTCCTCTTCCTTCCTTCTTCCTCATCCCTTCCTCTTCTCCTTTCTTCCTCATCACTTCTTCTTCTTCCTTTGTTCCCTTCATCATTCCGTTCCTCCGTTTCATCCCTCCTCCTTCTCTCTTCCCCATCCCTTCCTCTTCTTCTTTCTTCTTCCCTTTCTCTTCTCTCCTTCCCCTCCTCTTCCACTTCTCAATTTCCTTCTCAATCTGTGCCTCGTCCATCCCCTCCATCGCCAATTCCTTCCGCTTCCACACCTCTCTTCGCTCGCCAAATCCTCGCCTGTCCATCCGGATCTCTGCCTCCCGTTTCGTGGCCAACACTTTTCCCGCATACAGTGTCACTTCCTTGTGGTTCACATCCAACTTCTCCAATTTTTTGCCGATCATCTCCTGGAATAGAAAACTGGCAATTATAATTAGATAATACTAGCAAAATTAATGAGCCTACCATACATGGGAAAGGGGG
>LDKF01000301.1:0-16795 GCA_001026735.1 Rotylenchulus reniformis | reverse complement strand
TAGGTATTTTTTGACGCTGAATCCGTTTTCTGATTCTGACGTCTGTTTTGACGTAATGCGTCATCTAACGTCATTTTTTGTTGCTTTTTGAATTTTCAATTTTTTGACCTCAGCGTCAATAAGTGACGTCAGATGACCCATTGAGTAAAAATTGACGTCAGAATCGGATTCAGCGTCAAAAATTACTCCAAGAGAAGTATGTAATTTTCAGATGATTTGTATAAATATTTGTAAATTTTGCTATGCTGGGGTCAAAATGTGGATACAAATTACATAAGTATCGCAAATTTTTGACGTCAGCGTCAGAAAGTGACGTCAGATGACGCATTAGGTCAATAAGGACGTCAGAATCGGATTCAGCGTCAAAAATTACTCTGGAAGTTATTTTTAAATGGGGGAAATTTAAAAAATTTAAAACCCGCAAAAACCCGTCCGGGCCCGTATCTAAATTTGATCCGGGTTTTATGCGGACCGGGTTTTTACGGGCCCGGAATAGGCGGGCCCGGCCCGTCATGGATTTTATTTTAAACGGGTTTTTGCGGGTTACGGGTTTTTACGGGCCCGCATAGACCGGGCCCGGCCCGCATTGTTTTGCCGATCACTAGTTTATACCCCCTAATTTTTGGGAAAAAAATTTTCAGCGTCAAAAACTGACCCTAGGGTGTGATTTTGTTTTGAGGCGTTTTAGAAGAAGACATCGATTTTTTCCCAAAAATAGGGGGTACAAACTGACGTATTCCCGAGCACGTATAGGGGGTACAAACTGACGTATTCCCGAGCACGTCAGTTTGCTCGGGAAACTGACGTATTCCCGAGCAAACTGACGTATTCCCGAGCCCGGCAATCCTTAAGAATCTGCCACCCAAAAAAAATTTCGCCTAAAACCATCTAAATTTGCTTCTCAGGGGGGTAATTTTTGACGCTGATTCCGAATCTGACGTCCATTTTGACGTAGTGCGTCATCTGACGTCACTTTTTGATGCTGACGTCAAAAAATATGAAAAATTATTTTTCCTTAAAAACATCGAAAATGTCCTCTATTTCATCATATCACACAATAAAAACTCAGATTTTATCATATCATATTCTTTTTACACTGTAAAAAAATAGTTAAACTATGAAAGTCACGGCACTACTTTAAGAAGGCCGTTTTTGAAAACCCACTAAAAGGGTCCCCCCTGTTAGGCAAAAATGAAAAAAATTTTTTTTGTTTTTTGCATCTCTTTTGCTCAAAAAGTAGTTAAAAAGTAAAAAAAAAGTGTAAAAAATTTTTTTTCTGGTTTTCAATTGAAAAGGGTCCCCCCTGTTAAATTTTGGCTTTTCAAAAACGGCCTTCTTTAAAGTAGTGCCAAAGTCACAAAAGGAATGAAGCACTGGTAATGAGTAAAATTGTAAAATTCAGTTATTGACCGGGTAAAAATTGCTAATCTGATCCAACAGATTATCAAATGCTGTGATAGTCTTCTTCCCGTAAATCTGCCTCCATTGGAACTCGTCCAAATAAGAGGGCAGCATTTCCTCGGCAGTTCCGCACATCTCCTTATTCTTCTTCTTTTCGTTCTTCCAGAACGCCTCAACGTGATTTGTACACGCGGCGGTCAGGGGGTCAACGAAAATACAAGAATTAATTTTTTTTTTGAAAAATTATTTTCCGACTCCAAAAGAGGGGGGATCTCCTAGACCATTACCGAAGTTAATAAAATATATGGTTAAATTTTCCGAAAAAAATGGTTAAATTTTTTTGACGTCAGCGTCGAAAAAAATGGTTAAATTTTTTTGACGTCATTTTTTGGGTGGCAGATTCTTAAGGATTGCCGATCGCCCGGCACCAAAAAGGATGCAAATTGATCTCGCTTTGGTGACCAAGCAATAGGTGAAGTTTTGTTTTTTGGCTGTGAGTAGCTGAAATTTGGCTTTTTGACTAACAAATTTTTTTATTGGATATTTCGGGGTGCAGTATCTTCTCTCCCCCTTCACTAAAATTAAAATAGTCTCTCGATAGAAATGGACTTTTCTACGATCTTTTGAAGCGAATTCCTTCTTGCAAAATAGCACATAAAAAGTGGATAAATAGAAATAGAGGAAAAGGAAACAAACAACAATCATTTAACATAGCGTGCTTTCGTGTCATAAAATCATAGCGCCGAAAATAAAATTTGATTTCTACAGGATTTTTACGCCGATTTTATCTCTTTATTGTGGTAAATCTTGGTCCTAAGGCTCATTGTTATTTATAAAATAGCTTTCCAGCAAAAATCCGTTAATATGTTAATATTACTGGCGACAGAGCAAAACAGGAAAAGTTTCCATTATTTCTTTTGCTTATCTCACAATCAGTTCACTAGTGAGTGGTGAGCTCACTCAGCTTCGTTCTCCATAACCAAAAAAGAATTGAATATAAAGATCCTTAATTCTTATTATTTTATTAGATTATTTAAGCGATAAGAAATTAGGTTACATCCCAATAGAAATTGATATATTTTGTAATTTGAGCATAAAATTCATTCACTTTTCATAATGGGAAGACGATCAAAGGGACAAACCAAACAGAACAGAAGAAAGGCCCAAGCTCAACAATCATCGGGAGCAGCAAAGGGTGAAGATGACGATCGCTTTATGGATTTGGCGAAAAACCCAATGTTCCGAGAAATATCCAAAAAGGCACACAAAGTCAAGATTGATGACCGTTTCAAGCAAATGTTGACGAACAAATCTTTTCAAGAAAGAGATTTCCGGGTGGACAAACGTGGAAGACCAGTCAAAAAGGAGGGAGATGATTACTTGACGCAGATTTACCAGTTGGATGACAATAAGAAGTTGGTTAATACGAAAGGGACGGGGACAAAATCCGAAAAAAATGAAATATTTATTTGAGGGAGGACCAGTCAAGCGGAAGTGAAGCTGATGATGATGAGCTGTCAGAAAAAAGCGAAGAGAATGAACAAAGTGATGCCGATTCATTGGTTGATAACGAAGAGGAGGAAGGAGATGGGTTGCCCCAAATCCAACTCGATTTGGCACGCGGTCAGGGGAACATCTCCTCCTCGTCGAGTGACGAGGAAATGGATGAGGAGGAGGCGGAGGAAGAAAGTAAAAATGAAGGGGAGTCGAAGAGCACCGAAGAGGCCAAATGGGGCGAGTTGGACAAGGAGGTGCGGAGGGTCGAGTGGGCTTCTCGTCGTCTGGCAATATGCAATTTGGATTGGAGCAAAGTCCGAGCGGAGGATTTGATGCTGGTGAGAACCATCAACCAATTCATATTTCGTAAATTTCAAAGAATTTATTTTTTGGAGTCTATTTCTTTATATACATAATAGTTCTTGGGATGGGATGATGGATATTTTGGGCCGATTTTTTCAAAAAAAAAAAGCCTAAAAAGTCTCCTAGCATAAGGAAAATTGAAAGGCATTTGATTTCTTAGGATGGTTCAAAATTATTTATTTTTAAAATAAATTTCCTCCAAAAATAAAAATCCCAATGGCAAAATTGATAAATAAAAACATGCATTTGAAATTTGAAAAAAAAAATTTTGGTAGTTAACGATTTTAGAATTATTCTTTTAATTCTAATAGGTGCTAACATCATTCAAGCCGGCCAATGGTCAAATCCACTCAGTTTCTGTGTATTTATCGGATTTTGGCGCAGAACGCACAAAAAATGAGAAAAAGCACGGACCAATATTGAAATTGAAACCCGCAAGGAAGGGAAAGGATGAGGACTTAGAAGAGTGAAGGCCATTGTTTTTATCGAGAAAAACATTTTAAAATTTAAAGGCGTACCAAACAGGCAATTCATGCCTATGAATTGGACAAATTGCGCTATTACTACGCTGTTTGCATTTGCGATACAATCGAGACGGCAACGGCAATTTATGAAGCATGTGATGGAGTGGAGGTAAAAAGAAACTAAAAAATGAAATGAAATTGACTCAAAAATAATACTTTTTTCTTTGATTGGTTCGTTATATTCCGATTAAAGACATAATTTTTTTTATAGAATAATGTCCTTTAGAAATCAATTTTTCGATATCTTCAGCTCGAATTTATAGAAAGAATTTTTTATTTTTCTGATAAATTTTTTTGTTTATCTTTTTTTTACCAAAGTACGAATCAAGTGGACTTCGTTTTGATGTTCGATTTGTTCCGGACGAAATGGAATTTGAGACTGAAAGAATCCGAGAACAAATCAGTTCGGATCAGTTCGATCCGGCTCTATACAAACCTAAACGGATTGAAACGCATTCCTTGGGGGTGAGCAATCCGAAAATGAGCTGGGAAGATGCGGATCCGGAGAGGAGGCGAAAGCTGAAGGAAGCATTCAATGAGGAGGCAAAATTGGAGGAATTCGAGTTGGCATTTTTGGAATTGTGTAATATGTAATTTTCTGAATTTCAAGCTCCCTGATTGCTTCTGGCTCGGAGGGTGAAGAGGAAGAGGTCGAAAGAAAGAAGAAATACGAACTTTTGATGGCCGCTGTTCGAGGAGCAAATGAACCGGAAAAGCAGATAAAACCCGAAGAAGACAAAGAAGGAGAGGAGGAAGTTGATGGAGGAGAGAAAAATAGCGAAGAAAAATTGGAGGTGGAATGGGCGAAGGAATCGGCGAGACACAGGGTGGCAGATGGAGAGGACAGGGAGTTGAGCGGGGAGGAGGTGTCGGATGAGGAGGCGGTGGAGGTGCGGAGACCGAAGAGGAAGACCAAATTCCAGCAGTACTTGGAGAGGAAGAAACAGCTGAAGCAGGAGAGAAAGCAACGGGAGCAGGAGGAGCGCAAACGGCGAAAAAGGGTGGGCGAATGGTTATTTTGGGGGAAAATAGAAAAATAAAAATATCAAATTAAAATGTTGAAGAGGCTATCCCTTTAGTTAAGATACCTTGGGAATTATTTTCAATAAATGTTTTTACTTTGAAATTCAGAAAGTTGAATCTGATGAGGTCGATCAATCGGCCGCCAAATCTTTGGCCGAACAAGTCGATAAGGATGAACGCTTTACCGCGCTTTTCACAGACAGTGCCTTTGCGATTGATCGGACATCGGCCAGTTACAAGGGCGGTGATCTAGCGGACAGACAAGTTGGAGGATGAATGAATGACAAATTTGCACAAATTAAAGTGATTTTTAGGTCAAAAGCAAACAAAAGAAGAGACAAAGTTCCAATTTTGATGGAAGTGATGATGAAAGGCACCAAGACAGAAGGCAAAAATCTGGCAGGGACGGCAAAGAAGCACTGTTGATAGAAAAGTTGAAGCGCAAATCGGCACAAAAGATGCAAATAAATTGATTATTTTATAAAATTTTATTTGACACGATATTTCATTAATGTTGCGAGAGGTTTGGCATTCAAGACAATTTTATTTGCATAACCAATAATAAAAAGAATTGATCTTTGCGTTTTATATTTTAAATTTGTTATTTAATGTATTATTTAATCACTTTTATGTATTTTGCACTTTTTACAATACAGAGAATGGGTTCCAATCCACCATCGACAAGTGCCCTTTCCGCGCCCGGTTGGCCCACCAGGCGAGTGTTGGTTGTGGGCGGTGCGTTGGCTCTTGCTGGCGCCAGCGGCTATTTGGTCAGTTTGTCCTTAGTAATTCCCATGGATCCAACATTATTAAAATAAGAACGGAAAAATGGCACATTGATGAGAGCCTTTGATTGATTTCAGAAAAGTTTTTGAAACTAAAAATTTCCCTTTATCTTTCACATTTTCTTTAGATCTTTTCCTCAAAATAATACACCATTTCCTCATCCCTTGTCTCTAAGTATTCGTGTCGATAAATTTTCTTTTAAAACTCACTACCATGGACATATTTCTGTTTTAGACGGATTTGCAATTGATCACTAGTGTATCGAGTTTGAGATTTTATAATGGATGCAAAAGAGTATTCTTTAGTACTTTCAATATAATTCTAACAAGAATGGACTTTTTTTTTAATTTTCAAAAGTTTTAGGGATAATTTTTAAATAAATTTCTCTTATCCCAATTAGGAAATTGCTTTCAGGCTTACCGCCACTTTGCTTGTCCCAGCAATGCAGGAGGAGGGCCTTTTCAGGAGGCTGAGCGCAAGAAGGCGGATGGAATCGATGCCTATCGGACCAAAAAATACGAAAATGCCATCCAATTGTTCACGGATGCAGTCAAATTGCTTACCACTACTTCGGAAGCCATGGGTGCTGAAAACGCAGCAAAGCGCCTGGATTTGTTGTCATCCTGCCAAAATAACATTGGTCAGTTTAAGATTTTTGGTATCTATACGCCAGTAAATTTACTTTTTTTCAGCTGCCTGCTACGATTCTTTGGTTTGAAAAATATGCAATTGATTTTTTAATTGATTTTTTAGGGTGACATTGAACAATGTTTGGAATTTTGCAAATCGGCACTTGCAATAAAACCGGACTATGTCAAGGCATTGGCCAGAAGGGCCAAGTGCCACACAAAACTCGGTCAAAACGAGGAGGCAATTGATGGTAATGTGGATCGGCCCCCACTTTTTTAAAATACTTGTGAAATTATGCACAATCAAAGCACTAATCTATTAATATTTGGACCTCCATTTTTAATGAAAAACATATCCGATTCCCTCCATTTTTATGGTTCATCAATCATTCAGACTATTTTGATCTGATCGCGATGGACACAGTGGTGGACCAGGCACAATTGCACTCTTATCAAGTGGAGTTAGACCGAATTACAGATGCCATGATCATTCCCCAGCTGAGCAGCATAAGAGAGGTCGAAATTGGGGATAAATTGATTTTACGCCCTAAAGAAACAATTTTAGAAAAGGATCAATGTGCCGTTGAAAATTCCACAGACAATTATCAGCAGATGGCTTTACAGCACCGTCACCAACGACCCGATTATGGCAAGAATGGCCAAATTGGACGCAGGAAGGGACACTTATCAGGGGATGGATGAAGCATTGGTCGCTTTGAAGCGAAACGAGTTCGAGTGAGTTCTTAAAGTATTAAGTCAAATCAAGGCCAAAATATTGTGAATTTATTAAATAAAAAATTTGCACACCGGAACCCATCTCCCTCAATTCTTGTATCTCTCTGAAAGTGGATGCTGACTGACTAAGGGTTTCGCGAGGATTTTTGTGAATGAGGATTTCATCCATTCTGCAGGAGGGTTGGATCTGGCTTACAATGTTAGATCAAGAGTTATTGAATGAATCTTTATAACACCAGATGATTTATTTTTTGAAATTCGAGCTTAAACATACAATTTAAGCAAAATTGCCTCAATAGCGGTGTCTATTGTTGAGGATGTGTCATATGATTGTCTGGAAAGGGCACAGGCCGTGCTTTTGGCCGCCAGATTCTACTATTATCAAGGGCTGAAGGAGGAAGCGCAAAAAACCGCACAAAAATTCATGGAATTTTGGGATAAACTCGGTAAACTAATTCCATAAATAAAGCTGATAAAGATTTTCTAAGCTCGGATTACCCTATCCCCACCGTCCCCCGTATGAAATTTGCACAATTTTGAAATTTACAACAATCACTAGGCTATGCTACAAGTTAATCTTGAGTCATTTCCATATTTGGATAAATTAAATTCATAATCCAATCAACAATTCATTTAATCGGTCCATTAATCCATTAACTTCGCACCAGATGAGGCGCAAAAGTTGGCCAACAAGGACCTGCATGTTGCTCACATTTCTCTGCTGCTGACCATCACAGAATTGAGCAAAAATGGGACGGACAACAGTAACGGGTCCAATGTCATTGACGAGATGAGCAAACAGCGATGTCATCAGTTGGTGGAGGAGGCATTGCGCATAAACCCGAAGAATGTGGACCCGTTGATGGTGTTTGGCACCCAATTGATGGAGCTGGAACAGCACGACGAAGCACTTGCACTGTTCCAGAAGGCCAAGAAATACGACCCTAAACAGCCATATTTACGGTAATTTTTTCGTTTAAGGGAACTGGATTTTACAAAATGAGTTTTCAAGTCATTTTACAAAATTAAAAACATCTTAAACTTTTCTAAACACTTTATAATTGATGGAGTTCATTTTTTGCGGGATCCGAAATAAAAAAAATTATATATTTTTTCTAATTGTTAATTGATTACTGTATTGTGTTTTTAATTTCAGTTTCTATGAAATCTTCACCTTTTCCCTGAGCGAGAACCAACGTGGATCCATGTTGGCCGCTCACAATCGCATTGTGCATCTGCAACAAGCAGTGGACGATGCGGAAAAGCCGCCGATTTTTGCACTTCTGATGTTGGCAAAGGTTCTTGGGCGCTAGTTCGAAGGAGCCCCCCCTTGGGACTCTAACTTTTTTTTGAGTCTCGGGACACAAATTTTTCAAATTTTTTATTTTTCAGGTTATTCTGGTTTTAATTATCGCATTAATAAAGAAATTGGATTTTAGATTATTCAATGGTACATTACTATGTAGAAATACGGGCAACGTACGAATAAAAATAGATCTGCCCGTATGAAATACGGGCAACGTACGAATAAAAATAGATCTACCCGTATGAAATACGGGCAATGTACGAATAAAAATAGATCTACCCGTATGAAATACGGGCAATGTACGAATAAAAATAGATCTGCCCGTATGAAATACGGGCAACGTACGAATAAAAATAGATCTACCCGTATGAAATACGGGCAACGTACGAATAAAAATAGATCTACCCGTATGAAATACGGGCAATGTACGAATAAAAATAGATCTACCCGTATGAAATACGGGCAATGTACGAATAAAAATAGATCTGCCCGTATGAAATACGGGCAACGTACGAATAAAAATAGATCTGCCCGTATGAAATACGGGCAACGTACGAATAAAAATAGATCTACCCGTATGAAATACGGGCAACGTACGAATAAAAATAGATCTACCCGTATGAAATACGGGCAACGTACGAATAAAAATAGATCTACCCGTATGAAATACGGGCAACGTACGAATAAAAATAGATCTACCCGTATGAAATACGGGCAATGTACGAATAAAAATAGATCTACCCGTATGAAATACGGGCAACGTACGAATAAAAATAGATCTGCCCGTATGAAATACGGGCAACGTACGAATAAAAATAGATCTACCCGTATGAAATACGGGCAACGTACGAATAAAAATAGATCTGCCCGTATGAAATACGGGCAACGTACGAATAAAAATAGATCTACCCGTATGAAATACGGGCAACGTACGAATAAAAATAGATCTACCCGTATGAAATACGGGCAATGTACGAATAAAAATAGATCTACCCGTATGANGAGTTGGATTCAGCGTCAAAAATTACCCTAGGGGAAATGATTTTTAGGTGATTTAAAATAAAGTTCAAAAAATTTGTTGTGGGGGGGTCCAGGGTGGACACAAACTGTAAAAGTACCAAAATTACAATAGTGAATAAAAAATGATAAAAATGTCGAGATTATGTCCCGAGACTCGAAAAAGTTAGAGTCCCAAGGGGGGCTCCTTCGAACTAGCGCCGGTTCTTGTTTTTGAAAATTTTTGTTCGATATAATTATTTTACAAAATTTTCATCATAAAAATAGTTTTTTTTCAAAATTTTCTTTTTTCTCCCATTCATTTCTTCATAATTCTATTCCTTTCAGTCAGCAATGCTCATGCAAAACTTACAATTGGCGCTGGAAGCCGTGAAAAAAGTCCTCACACTGATGCCCAATTGTGCCTATGCCATTTATCTTTGCGGGTAATTTTAATTTCATTTATATTTTTTAATTTGGATTTCCCTCATCAGAATGATGGACAAAGCACCCTTGGACATGCAAAAGCTGGAGCGGGCAATGCGCAAGTCCATCGAAACTGACCCGAACTACTGGGAGCCCTATAGAATTCTGGGAAAAATCGCCGAGGACAGGTCCAAGCACAAAAATAAAGGAGAAAATTAATTGGAATTTCTTTTGATATTAAAACTATTAATGGAAAAAATTCAATTAAATCATTTGAAAAATTGATCCTTCCCAATTTTCAGACACGACTTTGACGAAGCCGACAAGTTCTATGGCCAAGCGATTGATTTGGCAAGTTCCCGTGACGAGCTCATGTTGCTGTTGAAGGAGCGACTGGTGGTGAAGATCGTTGGCAGACGGATTCGGACGGGCAGGGCAATGCCCAAGGGCTTGGTGGCCTGAATTGATTCGCCGATGACCAACCAATTTATTTTCATTTTTATTATTGTTTTTGACTGAATTTTGCTCATTATTCCTCAATCTATTTGTCAATTTACCAATTGGGTACCAACGACAGATATTCAGGAAATTTATTGAAAAAGCGAAAATTTCCTGTGAACTGTGAATATCCGTTTCGACTTACAAGTTAGTAGTAAGCAGGGTGGCCAACTCACTTCTCGAAAAACATGGCAAACTGCCTGAAAAACATGGCATTTACATGGCAAAATTTTGCAAAAAACATGGCATTTACATGGCAACTTTTTTTAGACTACACAAAATTTCAAAAATAAAGTTTATTGCTGACGCTCATATGTTCCTGCACTTTTTCCAATACCAAAAGCTCGTGTTTTAAAAAGGAATTCATTTTATGAAGGGGTGGCGGCGGCCCCGATAGGGGCCGCCGGAGAAAATTTTGAATTTTGGCACGATTTTGTTAAGAAATTTGGTCATTTTGCCAACCTTTACTCCTAAAAAGAAAAATCAAAAAACATGGCTAAAAACATGGCAACTTCAAAAACATGGCAAAAAACATGGCAAATTTTCAAAAACATGGCAAATGCCATGTTTCCAGGGTAATTTGGCCACCCTGGTAGTAAGCCGTCAAGGGGAGTGATTCATTCGTATTTCAGGACGGAGCTTATATTATTTTAGTTTTAATTAATTGTTGAATTTGGTTTGAATTTTTTGTTCTTTTTTCTTCATCGATTGTTTTTCCAATTTGGGATAAGAAATTTAGTTTTGTAGAGCAAATAAATTAAAATGCAAGCAGGGATAACACCGAAAAAACCCCTAGTTTCTGCTTTTCTTTGCTTATCTGGATTTTGGTCTGGGTTAGGCTCCAGCATTGGTTGATTGAACCTTGCCCCTGGCACTTTTGCAGTTTAGGTACACTGAGGGTCCGTTTTTCTTTTTTTACTCAAAGTCCTCAAATAAGGATTTTTGATGCTGAATCCAATTCTTGCGTAAATTTTAGCGTATTTCGAACGTCAAAACATCCAGGACTTGATTCGGGTGGAAATAAATTTTGTTCAGCCTGGAAATAATGAATTTCGAAACTATGCCATCATGTTTAGGGCGCAAATTGGAAAGTGGTCAATCTTGGGACTCTAGCTCTAATTTATTCTCCCGTAAATTAAATTCATTTCCCTAGGGTGGTCTTAGATGTTGAATTTGATAATGATATCCATTTTTACCTAAAGCGTCATCTTTTTTTGACGCTGACGTCAGAATCTTTCGTTTCTCTTCAGAATTTCGAATTTTTTGACCTCAACGTCAAAAAGTGACGTCAGATGATGCATTAGGTAAAAATGGATGTCAGAATCGAATTCGGCGTCCAAAATTACACCAGAGGAGAATGAACAAAATTGAGTCACGGGACTCAAAAATAGTAGAGCCCCAAGATTGACCACTTTTCCAATTAGCGCCATGTTTAGTGTTTAGTCTAGAAAATTAATTTGGGATTTTTTTACTCTGAAAATAATTTTTTTTCTAATTTTTTTTCTTTGGAAGAGGCTTCGTAAAATTATT
This sequence comes from Rotylenchulus reniformis, assembly GCA_001026735.1. Lineage (NCBI taxonomy): Eukaryota > Metazoa > Nematoda > Chromadorea > Rhabditida > Hoplolaimidae > Rotylenchulus > Rotylenchulus reniformis. The sequence goes on along the minus strand of LDKF01000301.1, from coordinate 5,081 downwards.
ATAAATGAGTTAGGTCCAAACCGAATAAACATCATAAATACACAATATATAATATAATAATGGGAGAATTTTCCAATTAATCATCACTTTTTGAATTGTTTCTCTTTCTCCGCTGCTCCAAATCCTCGCGGTACCTCCACGCATCCGTCGGTTTGGCCTCCCCCTCCCCGATCCGTTCAAAGAAGCGTGTCCGCCACAGTTCGCCTGCCTTCGTACGTTTCGCGAGTTCATTGCGCTGGCATTGTTCAATCCAATGTTTTGCTGAAAATCCCTTTCTTCCCTTGGTTTTCTTTTTCCTACAGACCTTCAGTTGCTAACTTTGCATCGTTCTTGTACAATGCTGCTGAAACATGTCGCCACAGCTTGCGGCTTTCCATGTTCTCTTGTTCCTTCACCGGCATGCATTCCTTAATTTTCTTCTTTACTCTGATGAAAAAAACGTGAAAATAATGGGAAAATATAGATCGCAAGATGGTCTAATCCCGTGCCATATATTTTGACAAGTTCCGGTACTTTTTGCGTTTGGGTCGACAATTGGTTTAAAATCGCAATATACAAAGAAAGTTGGTTCAAAAAAATGGCCTGAAGTAAACTAAATAGAGACTAATTTTCTTGTTTTTTTCCGCTATAAGAACCGCCGCATTAGTAGAAGAGTAAAATATTCATAAAAATAGTTTCCAACAAAAATTTTTTTTCCTCAAAAAAGATAATAGGTTTGGTGGGCTTTTTTCGGCATACCTTTGGCATTTCAGGCTTTTCCCTTACATCCGAGAAAAAATTGAAACGGCCTTGATTCCTCCTCTTTCGCAAAAGCACTCGGCCATTCCATTTGCCTTTCAAATACATCACCGGTTTCGATTTCCGTGATTTTTGATCCCGTTTTTGGGTCGTGTCGACTTCGTCATGATAAATCAGGCCCTCGATGTGGTGAGCACTCCCACCGATTAGCGGTTTTGTCAGGAATTCAATTTCGGCCCGGTAATGTGTTTTATCACACCTGATTTCCGCCTAAAGGCAAATGTAAAAAATTTCCAAAAATTACTTCTCACCTTCCCGCCAAATTCAATCCAAGGTGTCGAAAGCATCGAACGTGCGTAAGCCTTGGGAAATGTGAACACATATTCTTCATTAAACTAAAAAAAGGAAAAAATGATGTTAATGAAATTTGATTGAGGGATAAGCCTGACTTCGAGCAATTTAACGGTCGCTCTGCCAATCATGCTAACGCCAATTGAAAGGCCGAGAAATGAGGACTTTGTGTAAATGTGAGCTGTGCAAGTGACGCCGGCGGCCGGATGTTCGGCATAAAAGGCGGAGATGGGCGGATGGTGACTGACCTGCTCGGCAACGAAAGTGACCTGAAGCCACCGGAATAGAATGATCATTCCATCCCATTAGAATGGTAGAGAAACCTGATCAAATGACGACCCTGGAAACGGTCCATTCCTGGTCTTGGGCCCCTTTGTCGGATCCTTTCCGGGCAAAGTCCATCGACAACGGAAAGTTTCGCCCAGCACGGGGTTGTATGGCTTTTTTGCAATAGCACTTTTGTAGGAAAAGGAGTTCAAATAGTACTGGACCATTGCTAGGAATCTGAAAAGGTAATGGCTAAAATGCCCTGCCACAATCATTCCCATCACCTTTTTTCTGGACAAGCTAAGTCAACGGCGGCAATTAAGTTGTCAGGGTGAGCTAAATGTGAGATTTAATCAATTGTGAAAAATAAAGGAAGTACGCACCGAAAAAGTCAGCGTACTTTTCCAACAATGAACGCCGCTCCAGAATGAAGGTCGGCAGTGACACCTTCGATAAATCCGTACCGACAGCAAGCTAAATGTCCAAGGTACAGCACTGTTATTGAACCAATCACCCACTTGTGACAAAATGTGCATGATGACAGTCCTTTGCTTATTGTTGGGGCCATCCGTGTTCTCCACCTCCGTGATGTTGTAGATTGCATCATAGTCCACCCGATCCCTGTCGTAATCACCCCAGTCTTTGGCCTTGCTATAGGAGGCACTATCTGTCGCCGATTTTGCAGTGATGTCATTGATTTGCTGAAAACAAAGTAAAAATTCTCACAAATCAGATCCCAATCTGGTAATTATCTTCACTTTAGTTGGTTCAATCTCCATTTGCTAAATACGAAATCATTTAAATTCCAAAAACAACAAACTCAAGCTCACCTCATAAAGTACAGTATCCTGGTCTTTTGGAGCGGTACTATCCGATGTCTTTGGCTCCTTATCCTCATCAGACTTTTTGTTGTACACATTCCGCACAGTGCCAGAGGCAGGCACCCCCACACCTTTGTCCGTGCGTTGATTTGGATTTGTCGTTTCAATCGGCGGTATACCAGTTGTCTTTGCACTTGGGTCTGGACTAATTAACGCTGTCTTTGTCGCTGCATTGTTCGTAATGGCATTCTTCTCCTTTTCGATGATCGGTGCCGCTTTTGTCGTTGCCGGAATTGGGTTTTCTGTGATTGTCGCTGATTTCGTCGTTGCGTTGTTGATTTTCTCACTAACAAATCCATCCTTCTTTGCTACAGATCCATCCTTCTTTGTCAGCAGCAGATCTTTATGTTTTGGCGTTACTGCCGGCACGTTCTCACTTCGTGGAATAGTCGTTGTCACTTCAGAAGGAGGAGAAGGAGCTTGCCGATAATCAATCTAAAACTGTAATTTGTTAGTGAAAAAATCAACATATAGACAATATAGATATGCACCTTAGTATTAATAGGAGTTAGTCCTTGAGTTGCATTTTTATTCTGTTGTGGTTGTATATTGGCGACAATATGTTTTTTCGGATTCTGTTGTTGTTGTTGCTGCTGCCGCTTCTTTTTGCGGCAATTGCAGCAAGGCATGGTATGGTACAAAGATCACACCAAATTCTGGAGAAAAATGACAGAATACGGAACAACTACATAATACATAAGGTGGGATTGTACGGTGGGGGTCGTTTCATCCCCCACGTTTCATCGCCAGAGCAAGAAAAATCGTTAAAACTCAGCTCAAATGCAACCTAGAGAAATGAGTTTGATGTCATTAGATAGGCCTAAAATGTCTGCTATAAAAATGCAAGAGATCATCCTGGTTGGCCAAGTGAGAAAAAAATTATGGCCACATCTTTGGAAAAAATCATGATTTTTAGGGTTATTTTGGCCATAACTTTTTTCTCATTTGGCCAACCAGGATAATTTCTTTTGCATTTTTATAGCAGACATTTTGGCCTATCTAATGATACCAAAATCATTTCTCNATTGATAATTTAGTATTTTTGTTCCATTCTTTTTTTATTCCCAATAATAGTACCCAAAATAAATCAGTGTTTTTAGCTATTCACTTCCACTCCACCCTTTGGTTTTATAATTAGAATTATAGAAAAATGTCTAACATTTAATGTAAAAAAGCTTTTAAGAGAGTATATTTGTTTTTAAGGAAGTTGGAGTGAGAAATATATTGGATTTTAGCTTAAAATGGAAAAGCACCAATGTCAACTGTCTGAAAATTTTCGAAAATTGAAAAAACTGAGTGCGCCATCGTGTTCAGCACCATCGAAAACCCCCGAGTGAAGCGCGGAATTTAAAAAATCCAAGAATTAAATTGAAAATTTTTCGTCCCTTTAATAATCTTATTTTTGAGTAAAAAATTATTTTTCCGCTAACGGGATCCGAACCCAGTCCTTTCACACTGGGAAGAGAACGTCATTAGCCATTAAGTTAAGACTGCGATAGAATGAGTGGAGTTGACAGATGTGAGGGAAATGGGCCGCTGTGGTCCGGTTTTTGTGCACTTTTTACCCTTACCTCGCAAAGCAAAATTTTTTTATCATAAAATCATCTCAAAACAATTTAATTGGGCTAATTTTTGACGCCAAATCCGATTTTGACGTCCAATTTTACGTGCTGCGTCTTTTGACGTCACTTTTTGACGTTGACGTCAAAAAATTTTGTCGTCAAATTTTGACTCCAACGTCAAAAAGTGAAGTCAGATGATGCTGTACGTAAAAATGGACGTCAGAATCGGATCCAGCATCAAAAATTACAGCAGTGAAGTCATTTTGAAATGGTTTTATGAAATTTTTTGCTATCGCTTTTTTGCTGGATGGTAAAAAGTAGAGTTCAAAATTTCGAGAAATCCAGTATCAGTACACAGTACCATGGTATACCAGTAGTCGAGGAGTTCCAGTACACAGTACTCAGTATTAAAACCACTGGAAAACTACTTTACTGATTACCACTGATTTGTTCTCTACTCAGCGATTTTCAAATCAATAAATAAAAATAGGAAAAGTTGTAAGAAGAGTGGGGGGTGAACAAAAAAAAATCATTCAATTTGTGATAATAAATTTTTTAAAGGCCTATAGATATAGACCCTCTATTCTAAATAAAGAAATAAAGTATGCCGGAGATTTGTATGGCCACTGGAGAAATTTAAAAAATAACAGAAATGTTTATTTTGGAACCTTGATAGATAAAGGGCCGGTTTTTCGTATTTAGCATGAAGTTTCTCCTTAATTTATCGAAGCGATTGTTTTAAAATTTCTATGTTCGATGTAGTATTTCCTTATTTTCTTTCTCTGTTCTCAGGTGCTGGTGCGTTTCGTAAAAAACTATATTTATTCGCGTTTCGTAAAAAAATATATTAATTTGAATGTTGGCGTTTTGTAATACCAAAAATTAAATGACAGAATATCCAACTGCAAAAACTCGCAAATTTCACAATGCAACTCCAATCCAAAATCCAAGAGTCTAGTTCCAAGATTCAAGACCGAAGACCCCAAGTAATTTTAACTTTGAAACTTCTCTTGGCCAAAATTCCGAAAAAAGTAAAACACTGGCTTTATTTTGCTCCTCTTTCCCATGAAAATTTTTATTTATGTCCTTGTCCTAGATGTTTATCGAACTCCCTGAAATTTTTCCATGATTGATTCGATCACAAATTATTTCATTTTTTTCCAGAGAATCATTTTCGTCTAAACCGCTTTGGAAACATCACAAGGAAGCTGATGTTTGATGAGAAAGTTCCCGCGGAATTGTCTCTTCTATGGCCAGTACTTTGTCGCCGGAAGAGAATGCG
>LDKF01000300.1:54287-73410 GCA_001026735.1 Rotylenchulus reniformis | reverse complement strand
TGACTTTTAGTTTAGCAAGATGCCGAAATTTGGCAAAAATTTGGAAATTTTTTTGTAAAAAAAAAGTTTTTATTTTTTCAACAATTTCAATATTTTGAAAACCCACACAGACCAAAGATTGTGTCATTTATTGCTTTGCAAGTTGGTTCAGAATCTTTTAATTGGAATTAGGACCATCAAAAAGGTGTATATTGGCCAATTTTGGTCTAAAAATTTTTATTTGCTAATCGCTAGGCCGAAACCATGAAAAACATATAAATATATATGGGAGATAATTTAAAATTTTTCATCTCTCGAGAAATTTTTCAATTATCACTAAGAACATTATTTTAAATTCAAAATTTTCGAGGAAGTTTTCAAGGAAATCTTTTTAAAGTTCCTTGAAAAATTTTCAAGCTTCTTTTAAAACATGATTTTTGGAAAAATTCATAAAAAAACTCAGATGAAATCGATAAACAAAAAATCAAAAATAGCCTGAAATTTAAAAAAAGGTGTATTTTTTTAAAATTTCGCATTATTCGGTGTTCGAAAAAATCCAAAAAAATGAAAAGTGCCCCCTTGTTAAAAAATTTTTAGAAAAATTTTTCGAAAAATTTTTTCATCAATGGCAAAAATTGGTCAATTTCCTCAATGAGTGTTTGAAAAAATATTTATTTCCTCTGTTTTCACTAGAAGACAAATGCGAATGTTTCCTCAAATGCAGAATGTGTTTTTCCTTTAAAGTACAATTAAGAATAATAAATGTTCCTCATATGTGTGTTTTTAAAAAATGTGTGTTTCCTTTGTGTTTCATTAAAAGAAGAAAAGAAGACAAATGCGGATGTTTCCTCAGATGCAGAATGTGTTTTTACTTTAAAGTACAATTAAGAATAATGTGTGTTTCCTTTAAAGTACAAATAAGAATAATGAGTGAGTGTTTCCTCAATGAGTGTTTGAAAAAAAATGTTTCATTGGTGTTTAACAAAAAGAAAAATAATGAATGTTTCCTCATATGTTTGAAAAAATAGTTATTTCCTTTGTGTTTCACTAGAAGACAAATGCGGATGTTTCCTCAAATGCAGAATGTGTTTTTCCTTTAAAGTACAATTAAGAATAATAAGTGTTTCCTCATATGTGTGTTTTTAAAAAATGTTTGTTTCCTTTAAAGTGCAATTAAGAATAATGAGGCTTTTCCTTCATTTCATATAAATTTATTTCATATAAATTTTATTTCATATAATTTTTATTTCATATAAAAGAAGAAAAATGTTCATTTCATATAAAAATCAAAAATAGTGTACACGTATGCTCAAAATTCAGAAATGACTCGCCAAAAAAGAACTGTCCTGGGGTAACTTTTGACGCTGAGTCCAATTTTGGTGTCCATTTGGACGTACTAAGTTATCTGACGTCGAAAAAATTGAAAAATATGATTTTCTCTGATTCAACATTGTATATTCTGACACCTAAATTTTATTCCCCATTTTTTTGATTTTTGAAGATAAAGTTGAGAAAGATTTTTCTATGACCAATTATATTTTTACTGACCAGTTATTTTTCGAGAACAATTGAAAAATTTTAATTCCCAATTAACCAATTATTTTTTTACTGACCAGTGATTTTTTCGAGAACAGTTGAAAGATTTTTTTTCTTTCTAAATTCAAGTGATCATGAAATAACATTATTATATGAAATAACATTATATGAAATAAAAATTATATGAAATAAATTTATATGAAATAAAGGGGCCCCATAATGAGTGTTTCCTCAATGAATGTTTGAAAAAAAAGAATGTTTCCTTGGTATTTTTCTAATTTCCTTTAAAGTACAATAAAGAATAATGAGTGTTTCTTCAATGAGTGTTTGAAAAAATATTTATTTCCTCTGTGTTTCACTAAAAGACAAATGCGATTATATAGAAATTTTTCCATTTTTATTTTTTATAGATAAATTGATTTTTAAAATTGCGGATTGCAGGTTGCGGGAATTGCAGCCTTTTATGGTTTGCGGATAGCGGAGAGCGGTTTTTTCGGATGAAAATTTTTGGTTGCGATTGCAGATTTAAAAATCCGATCGCGTACTGCCTCGTTGCATATGCCGTAACAAGTTTCCTTTTTTCCCAGTGTCTTCAACAATTTTACAGATTTTCGGTGCGCGAATATACGATTTTGGATAGTAAAATGAAAATTGAGCACCGATTCAATTTCTTTGAACCTATAATTTTATAAGTCTTTCATTGAAGTGACAGAGAAAAATGCTTCTGAAATTCAATAGCCTAATTAATATGTTACGGTAAAAGAGTAAACAGAAAAAAGGTGCAGAGAGAAAGTTCTTAAAGGAAAAGATAATCTTCAAAAAAAAATACATTTCTAATTCAATGGAATTTTTGCACCGTCTTTAACCATCATCTTTTTGAAAAAAATTTATAAACATCAAAAATTAAAAATTAATATAGCTTTTGCAACACTTTAATTAGGTTATTGAATTTCAGAAGCATTTTATTGAAAATATGTTTTTTAAAATCTATAGCTTTTTTTACTCTAGGGGGAAATAGTTGTGGGTCAATCTAATAATAATATCACATTTTCTAAAGAAATCAGAAATCATTTAAATATTTATTGCTGGCAGTTTAATACTTCTTAAATAACAATACGATTTTTTGAGTCCATATTTTTAACTTATAAAATATAAATAAAACAAGAGAAATCATTTCTTGGGTTATAATGTGTAGATCAGGGCTGGGTACCGTACCGCATACCGTTACCGTATACCGCAAAATACCGTGTTTTTGACCCATACCGTTTACCGCATACCGTTACCGTTTTTTGGCCCGATACCGCGGAAATACACTCCTAACAATGGGGGTCGCCGACCCAAAAATGCACCCCTAAGAATGACATCTTTACTAAAAAATCGAGAAAAAATTGACTAATTTTTCAATAAGCTGTATCCAATTTTACAAAAAATTTCTCCGGCGGCCACTATCGGGACCGCCGGTACCCTCTAATATAATGAGATTTCTGAAAAAGTCCAATTTTCATAAAGGATTTTGACCAAATTTTCAAAATTTTCGCTGGCGCCAGCCGACAACACTCTAACAAAACCTCGGATCAAATATCTTGAAAAATCTTTTTTCCTCGAAAAATGACCAAGTACTTCAAGTTACCCATTAATTTTCCAAAAGAAAACTATACGAAGTGAAATTAACAAAGTGAAATTTGCGTAAAAATAGCTTCAGAAAAAATTGTAAAATTTCTTAGCAAATGGGTCCAAATTTTCAAATTTTTTCTTTTTATTTTTAATTCAAATTAAATGATTTTTTCAGATTCTCACTCCCATAAATTCGGCACAATTTGAAAATTTACAATTTTGACTATGAGTAAATTTTTCCAAAAAATTTCGAATATACCGCATACCGTTACCGTATACCGCAAATACCGTGTTTTTGACCGATATCGTTACCGCATTTTTTATCGTACCGTGTTTTGGATTTTATCGTTTACCGTATACCGTTACCGTTTTTTGAAATTCGATTTTGCACAGCCCTGGTGTAGATGTCAAAAAATAGAGCAAAATATTCACTCTTCTTAACTAAGTAAGCCTAAGTTGTTTTTAATTGAGCAGCGCAAAAATGGGCCAAATACAGAGTATTTGGCCATAACGTTTTGCTGGACTTGTTCTGTACCTTTTTTTGCTCTCAAAAAACATTTCATCCAATCGTTACAAAGCCATTAATTTTTCAATTTTCTAAACCCCCTTAAACGGTTGGAATTCAAAAATTTTCATAGTGTTGGTTTTCTTGCCTTGCAAACATTCGTCCACCTCTGTCTGTGTAGGTTCCGGCACATTTCGTAACAATGTGTACATGGCCATTACAAAGCCCGGTGTACAGTAACCGCACTGGGAACCATGGGCGCTAAAAGTTCAAGGTTGTTTTCTGGGTCAAAAATATATTTATTAACATATTAGCTTATTCTTGAAAAATAACTCATCCTAGATTTTAAATGTGTAAAGTTGTTTTATCAATATCAATTTTAACTGGTACTTTTTAGAAAAAATAGATCTATCTAATGAATGATTTTTATATTCTTTTATCAATTTTTAAAAACACAATTTTTCATATTCTTTCCTCATATCAAATAAAATGAGCGCAAAAACGCCATTGAATTCCAAATTTTTTTTGTAGCTCCTCGATTTTTTGACGCGGAGGCATATTATAGTCTGATTTCCTTTTCTCTGTCCATTCACTTTTCCCATAACAGATGATAAAAAGAAATTCGCTTCGAAAAATCGAGGATTCAAAGCAATTCAGCCCAATTTTTATCGTAAATTTTTTATGCTCGCTTAGACATGCCAATTTTTATTACAACTTTCTAGTTATCAATTGTCAGCTTCAAACTATAAAACTAAAAAATTAAAAAATCTATCTACCGTAATTCCTCTAATATAATGACATGTCATTATATTTTTCAACCTCGACCGAAAGGTGTCATTATATTAGAGGTTGTCATTATATTTTTCAATCACCTTTTCCGAGACATGATTTTATATCAATTAAATAATTTTTTTTTCAAAAAAATTAAAAACATTCAGGACAAGAAATTAGGTAGATCTTCTGTGCATAATTTTTGTCTATTAGTTATTTGAAAAAGTTTTTCCATAGTGTTAGCTAATCAGCCAAATTATATGATCTGATCCGTGAGCTGATGCTTATCTGATCTGAATCGGCCTTGAATCAGATCAGGATCAGCTCATGTGTTGGATCATTTTTGGCTGATGATGTTTGTTGGATCTTTTTTGGCTGATGATGTTAAATGATCTTTTTTCGATTCTTCACTCACGTCAATAATATTTAATCGTTCGCTCTGCTAAAAATTGGAGTTTAGTTAAATTCGTTACAAACATTCTAAAACAAAAGAAAATAGAATGCAAAAAGAGAGAACAGAAAAGAAATTAGTATTGACAGAATTTCGCTTTAAAATAGTTTCAAAAATTGAAACATTTTTTATCAAAGAGTTTATTTTTCAATCTTTCAGATTTTCTAGTATAGGTAGTGATTGTCATTATATTAGAGGTTGTCATTATATTTTCAATCCCCACTAACCATTGTCATTATAATAGAGGTTGTCATTCTAATAGAGGTTGTCATTATATTAGAGGAATTACGGTATACTATTAGAGGATTTTGCCTGAATCCTTTGAATTCAGAAAATCAATGATTAAAATTTGTTACAAAAATTACAATCAAGGCGAACCTTTCAACTCAGCTTTGGTACGATAGTATATAATTTGCAACGTGGAAAAAGCCCGTTTAAATTTTTCTTTTTCCCAGGTTCTAGGCCTGCTATACTTAAAGCTAATAAGCTAGGTATATCTTCTAATGCTAATCCTAAAATTGTTAACTGATTTTGAGTGAATTTATAAAGACTCTTCAGTATATTCACCGGCTCAGTCGTTCTTGCACAGGGTGCAACCGTTGTTTGCCCGCCGAAATGCCTTCCACGGTGGTCACTGCTTTACCGAACACCGAGCATACGGGTGTCAAGCAGGAATTCACTGAATAATGCCTAAAAAAGACCAAAATTTTGATAAAAATTTGAATAATTTTTTATTAATTGGTCTAAAAAATTTTAAATAATCTGATGAGCCTATTTTTCAACAATAAAACTATTGCTTTGCATAAGTTTATATATTAAATTTGATAATTTTGACCGAATTTTTCCATTTTCGGGGTCCAAGTCTGATACCATCACAGTGCCGCCTTCATTACATCCAATCTTGGTACCGCGTAGGTTCACTTCAAAAAATGGGGGTTAAATATTATATTATTCCCTGAACAATCATATTTTTTCTAAAAAAACATAAAAATACAATCCAACTACTTTCTTGAATTAATAAGTACATCATGTATTGTATATATTTATGTTTTTATTTCCCAATTTTTTATTAAAATTAAAAATAAATTTTATGTTTGTCACGCAGATACACAGCCAATGTGGTGCGAGGATCAACAGTGCCATCGTCCACTCGGGTGCCATTCACGTAAAATGTGAGTGTTTGGCAGTCAAAATGGTGTGCCATCATTATTAGTTTATTTGATCTGATTCTGATTTTTTTTATTGTGATTTGTTGTGGTGTATCTTTGATCATTGAACTGATTTTTGGGGATCCAATCACCTGGATCAGATGAGAGGCAATATTTTTTTATTTTTGTGTATTCGATCTTTGATCTACATTGTTTTTCGATTCGGAGATCGAACTAGACTAGATACCGATCTGTTTGACTATCGGTCCATTATCTTTCTTGAATTTTTTCTCTTTTTTTTTTATTAATAAAGCTATAAATAAATAAATTATTTCATTTAAAACAAACGTTATTAAGATATCAGCATAATAATGAAGTTGTTGAATATGATGATATAATTGGTTGCTTATCACTTATCAGTAGGAAGAAAAATTCCATTGTTTGAATTTGAGTCAAAATTGATTTTTTTTATTACTTAATGGGTACCTTTAAAAGAAAGAAAATTTGTTGAATTCTACTTTAATTTTGAAATAATTTAAAATCGATGAGAAAATAAAAAACCTCGAATAAAATTATTTATTATAGTCTGTATACAGATGTCAAAAATTTTAATTAAGTGAAAATCACCAAAACTTTATAAGATAAAATTTCTGTCAAAATACCTGGAATTCGATTTGAAACTCGGAAAAATCGAATTTTTCAGAGTGGACCCCTGATTAAAGAGTTAGGGGAAAGTTCAAATTCCTCTTGAGAAGAATAAAATTTGTGCATTTTTTAAGACTTTTATGGCATCTTATCTCAGAATAAAGTATGTTAGGATTTTTAAAGAGAATAGTGGTTTCGATTTGAAAAAAAATTAGGAAAAAACACACAAATAAATACCAAATAGGGAACGATCAAAAGACCTTATCAAATAAAAATTCCACATAGGCCATCGATCGATTCGACGTGATTTGTTGATCATGTGTGTGTATTGCGCAAAGTGATCAAAAAATTATTACTGCCATAAATTTGTTATCATTATTAATGCGATTTGGACAAACACAAATATCACAAACTATAATTATTTGATGAATGGTCCGCAATAAAATCGTCGAACAAAGTGGTCAGTCAGAAAGAGAGTTTTAGGTATACTTTTAAAGAGAGAATGAAATCATGGTGGGACTTTTCCTGAAAATTGGACATATTTTTCCCACCCAACAGATGGGCGTTTCTGAAAAATTGGCAAAAATCTTTTACAAAATTTTTTATAATAACGCTTTTCAACAAAATCGGGAAATTTGTTCAATTAGGTCCATTTGTTTTTTGACAAAGTAATAGCCAGGTTTTCATAGAAAACATGATGCAATCCGATCTTCATCTAATCACATTTCACCTATTCATTCCATTCAGCCATAATATTCCGATTTGAAACGATTTTTAGTCCACAATTTGTCTTTTTTGCAAAATTTTTCACATAAAGTTTAAATAAATCTCGATTTATTCAATATTGAAGATTGTGGATTTTATTATTTTTGTCTAATTTTTTAGTTTTGTTTGTCTAATTTTATTATAATTTTTCTTCCCTACTCTAAGTTTATATATCTATTTTTCCTTTTAAGAAACACTTGAAAAAAATGACATAGCACATCTTTTTATATTATAATTTCCTTATTATACAAAATTTCGATATAAATGATTTTGGCCCATTTTTAAGAAAATGGCATACATTTACATAGCACCGATTGAAATGAGATACCTAAGGTATAAGGGTCCCCTTTATTAAACGAATTATGGTATTTCAGAGTAACCAGCAGAAGCAATAATCAGGAATGATCAGAATTGCAATAAATTCATTCTTACTTAAGTAATAATAGCAAAAATATAAATTAAGAATATAAAAATCAGTGTTGTGTTAAAGGTCTAAATTTTTGAGAGATGAACGGTAAAATAATCCGACTCCAAAGATCTATTGGATTAATTTTAAAAAATTTAGAATAAAATGAATCAAATAGTACTCTGTGAAGCGTCATAAATTTCATCTCAAATTAATTAAACAAATTAAATCAAAACTTTAATCAAATTATAGGTCGACGCAAGTTCCAGGAAATTTATTGCCAAATATGCCGAAATGGCCACCAAAAATAATGATCTGACAACAATCATCAAGAGGCTGGACGCACTTGACAAGCGATTGGCCGGCAATGCGACGTCCGACGACCTCACCCAACTGTTCAACGACATCAATGGCAAATTGGACCGGATCAACGAGCGTTTGGACAAGCTGGAGGTGAACAACAGCGCTGAAGAGAAGGAACGGCAGCGGAGCTTGGTGTTCATCGGATTGCCGGAGGCAAAGGAGGAGAAACCGAGCGAGCGAGCGAAGAGGGACGCGGAGGAAGTGACGGCGGTGCTGGATGAGCTCGGAGTGGAGGCAGTGCCTGTCACTGTCTACCGCATGGGGCGGAGGGTTGCTGATCGGCCGGGGCTGCGGTTGCTGAAGGTCGTCATGGGGCAAGCATGTTCCAGCGGATCACGCTGGCACAGTGGAAGAAGAACAGGGAGCGCATGCGGTCGGAGGCACAATGGTCACGGCTATTGATTCGGCCATCTCTATCGGCGGAAGAGTTGAAGAAGGACAAAGAAGAAAGGCAAAAAAGATGGGCGGCGAAGTACGGCGACAATGTCACGACGCGGAAATAACAAGTTGGCCCTTCACGTTCCCTTATAAAATGTTTTTATCAAAATTCTAGGAGTTTAAATAACAAAATGGATACTTTTAAGTATATGTTACATAAAAATATTTATGATATATTTTTAATAACTGAAACGTGGCTTGGTAAAAATACATTAGATTCTTTTATTTTAGAAAACACTCCATATTCACTAATAAGATCTGATCGATCAGTCAAAAAAGGGGGTGGTGTTATGGCAGTAATTTCTAACAGCATTCCTTTTACAAAAATTTCTTCGCCTAAAAACGATTTTTTTGACCTTTTGTGTTTTGATATAATTTCACCCACTACTTTCAAAAAACATAGGATAATTCTCATTTATTTTCCTCCGGCTTCAAAATATTTAGATCAGACTATGTTAGCCAATTCTCTCTTTCAATTAACTACAGTTGAATATGACTTTTCCAACATTGGTGATTTTAATTTACCAATGATTCCATGGAATCTTTCAGATCTTTCAGCTGCTCAAATCAAAAACAATCCTTTTTATGATTTTATAATAGATTCGGATCTACAGCAAATGGTCAATTTCCCAACTCGGAAACAAAATTATTTAGATTTGCTTTTTAGCTCTAATAAAAATTCTATCAAAAATGTGAAAAAATTAGAACCTTATAGCCAAAATGAGTCGATCTCTGATCATTATAGCGTATATTTTAATTTAGACTTTCAAAAAGATTCCCAGTCGAATAAAATGCTTAGAAATTTCTCAGATTGTGATTATGAGATAATAAATCAATTTCTTCTTACTGTAAATTGGAATACTATTTTTTCGAACTCGACAGATATAAACACATTGTATTCTATGTTCCAAAANAAAATGTCAAGTACATTGCCCAGCAGGAAATTCTGAATTTAAATTGACAGCAAAACTAATTTACATCGAACAGCAAAATGAAAAGATTGAAAATACAAACAATAAAAATAACCAACCCACCAATGAAAATTCCTCTATTTTTAATTCCATTGAAAAATTCTTCCAATTTCTTGGACATCTATTTAGTGGAAACTGGCTCAAAATTTTGATTATCATAGGCTTAATCATATTGATAATTATCATTATATTTTTCTGTTCCCCAATTTTATGTACATTATTTAATAACTGGTTCTTCATAGTCAGGAAAAGAACCAGAAAACCTCTCCGCTCGGGAGTGACGCGAATCGCGAAAAATATTAAAAAGGAAGTAAATAAAACAATAATATGGTAACAATATTAATTTAATAAACTTAGCTTAGCAAATCTATTAAATATTAAAAACTTAAAATCCTAAACTTATCATTATAATTACAAATATAAAAAACACAAAAAACGAATAAATCGAGGGGAATTGGAATAAATCAATGGATGGGCGACCAACGATTGCTCTCCCGTAAAATCGGGAGAGGAAAACTGAACAATAGAAAACGGGAAGGTGAACAATAGAATTTTATGCTTACTAAGGTAAGCATGGTAAAAAATGGGAAAATTCGGGTAAACAAGGAAAATCTTTTTTACATCTGTTTTACAGCTGATTGAAGGATGAAAAATGTACAATGCTAAAATTTAAAGCTTACTAAGCAAATGTAAAATAAACAAAAGGAAATGTTCGAAACAATAGGGAAGGGATCTCACGATCCCTCGACTTTGAAGGGTACTTTGGTCAGGGGACCAGGGATTATCCCCTATTTAAGCCGCTCCAACCATGAGAGAGGCATGTTCAATCTGTTCTATTCGATTCATTCATTCCAACTGCTCAAAGCAGCGAACATCAACTCTCTTCTCGTCCGTCGCCTCCTCCTGCCGCCTCTACACCGCCGGGTCCACTGCGCAACAGCCATCGGGGACATTCGGAGCGCAAGCCAGAGCCGCCGTTTCTTGCCCCAACAATAGGCTGACAACAACGATCGCCGATTCCAATCCGATCCATTCCAAACCCCAAATTTTATTCACTTCATTTTATTGCGCATTTTTTCCCGGCATAAATATTTTCTTTGTTTCGACACCTACTCGGAACAAGTGGTGACCCCGACTAAGCAACAACGCGGACGTCAAAAAACAACGGAGCAGCAACAAGTTGACTTCGACAACAAAAAACAACAAGGAGGAAAAACCGTCGGTACAAAGCAACGCCGACAACAAACAGCAAGTGGAGTACAACAACAATACAGCAACTACAAGCTGTGACGCCGGACAACGACAACTCCGGCAACTAAACTTTCGGCAAAAGTCAAACAACAACTTTTTGCCGGCGGGAGAGCGAGCTACGCTCGTAAACAACAACAACAACAAACTTTCGGGCTCACGCCCCAAGCAATTTTCGGGCTCACGCCCCAAGCATTTTTCTGGTTTATCCAGTTTTTGGGCTTGTTCCCACATTCAATCGGACGAAAGTCCAAATCTCGGACGAAAGTCCAAAATACACGGACGAAAGTCCAGAAAGTGTTGGATCTAATCCAACGGAAAAAAGAGGCACCACGCCCAACTGAAAAGAGGCAATAGCCCAACCGGATAAATTTATATCCACTGGTCATTGGCCAGAATTTCGGATTTATATCCACGGAACTAATTCAAAACAAGAGCGTAAGCTCAAAATTTCAAGAGCGCAAGCTCAAAATTACTAGAACTTAAGTTCAAAAACACAACCGCATAATAATTAACTAGAATTTCTAATCATGTCAGACATACTAAGAAAAAAGGTTCTAAAATATCTTTCGATTTTAAAAGAAAAATTAATAAACCATAAAGAAGCTTTCGATAAGGGAGAGTGGGATTATGAACCAACCAAAACTGATGATCTAAAATTAGTGTATAAAAAATCAAAAATAGAAATAAAAAATCTTGAACCAACTTTGACCCATCTGACCAATAATTATTATAAATGGAAAAAATTTATAAAACAACAAACTGATGAGGAAAAAGATTTCGAAGAAAAAATATTCACACTTTTCGATGATAAGCATAAATTGATTAAGACTCTAAAAGAAGGTGATAAAACCCTAGATGAAATAAGAGAATTTAACATGGAATTAAAGAAAAAATTAAGAGGTAGCATAGGAAGCGATGAAACCGATGATCTAACATTTGAAGATGAAGAAATCGAAACTGATGTCGATGATGAGGACACACTTAAAGAAGTCGAGAGTTTTACTACTCAAATTGAAAATTTCCGCAGAAACCATAAGGAATCTGTTTTAAGTGAATCTACCCCACAAACTTATAGTGGTATAAGGATAAGGCTAGAACCCCAAAAGCTCACTCACTTTAACGGGGACTATGTAAATTGGACTTCATTCTGGGATGATTTCTCATCCTCAATCCATGACAATCCCGAAATGGCAGCAATCCAAAAATTCAAGTACTTAAGGGGTCTCCTCCGTGGAGAACCTTATCAAATGATCTCCCCGTATCCAGTAACCAACAATAATTACCCAATAGTAATAAATTTACTGAAACAACATTATGGAAGTGAAAAATTGATTAAAGAATATTTAATGAATGATTTAAATAACCTAAGGAAAGTTAATGAAGAGGTTCATGAATTAAGAAAATTTATCTTGCATGTGAATAGAATTATCCTTCAGCTTAAGACATATAAGGTAGACATCGAACATGAACTTATCGCTCAAGCTATAGAATCCAATTTACCTAACTTTATCAGATTAAGACTTCGAGAACAGGGTTCATCTCTAACAACCACTAAATTGATGAATTTTCTAGATAAGTATGTCAGAGCAAGAGAAGAGATAGAAAAATGTGGAAAATCATCATACAAATTTAATAATAAAAACAATAACGAATCCTCCCAAAGGGAAAATAGACAAACAACTGAGTATAACTCAAATACTAATAAATATACTCGCAATCAGAATAATGAATTATCCAAATCAGAACCTTTTCCATCAAAAACTTCAGCATTCGCTACGAAGAATTCTGAGCCTAGACATAATGAGCCAAAAATGATAAATTTTCGAATGAAAATAGGAATTTCAAAAAAAGTTATTGTGCATTTTGTGAGTTTAATAATCACCTCTCAAAAGATTGCAAAAAATATATAGACATTCGTAAAAGAAATAATCGGGCTCGTGAGCTAAATTTGTGTACCAATTGTTTGAAAAAGGGCCATAGTCCGCAAGAATGTACTAGTATCTATACGTGTTTTGTATGTAAAGGTAAACATCATACCCTACTTTGTTATAAGCAAAAACAAGTAAATGAGCGATCTTCAGCAAATAAAAATACCAAAACAAATTTAATTATTGAAAAACATGTAGAAAATGAATTAATTGAGCCTACAAAAATATTCACTATCAGTAATCCTACAAATAATGAGGTAGAACCAGAAACTGAAGAACTCTTAATGACTATAAATGCGGAAATAATGGATGAAAATGGAGATTCTAGTCAAAATGCCGTCATCTTGTTCGATAATGGCTCACAGAAGAGTTACATCTTGGATAAATTGGCTAAAGAAATGGGATTAACACCGATTAAAGAAAATTTATTAGAAATTTCCACCTTCAATCAAAATAAACCAAAAGTTGTGAAGAGTCAAGTAGTGCAAATCAAAATAAAAACAATTAATGGGGATTATGAAAATCTGACCTTGCATACAGTCGAAAAAATAACAGACTTAACCACAGTTAGTCTAAATAAATACGTCGATGTAGATAGTCAAAGAATCAGAGTCAGACTGCAAATTCCTCAAATTTTGATCGGAATCGATCAGTACTGGAACTTCATGCTCCCAACAGTCAATCATTTTCCCATGAGCTCCGGATTTCATAGAGTCAAAACAAAACTCGGATATATAGTTTCGGGAAAGGGTTCTGTAGAACTAACAAAATCAAACTCAACAATTGTCAAAAAGAAAGAAAAAGAGGAATTAAATGAAACATTGAAAAAATTCTGGCAATTAGAGTCAATCGGAATTCTTGATTCTCCTACTCTATCAGACGAAGATGCAGCAGTAGCTCATTTTAATAAAACTGTCGAATTCAATGATGGTAGATATTACATTCGTTGGCCATTTAAAAATGAAATTCCTAAATTACCCACAAACTTCGGTTTGAGCTTAGGGAGACTTCGCAGTCTCGTAAAACGACTAAAGAAGGATAATTTACTCAAGGATTATGATAATGTTTTACAGGAGCAACTAGATTCTGAAATCAATGAAGTTACTCAGTACAAATCAGAAAATCTAACTCACTATTTGCCCCACCAATTAGTCATTAAAGAAACTTCTAACACAACCAAATTAAGAGTCGTTTTTGATGCATCATCGAAGGCTAAAGGACAGAATTCGTTAAATGACGAGGTTCTTCCAGGGCCGAAAAAGTTACCAGAATTATGTGGTATGATTTTAAGATTTAGACAAAATAAATACGTTCTAATAGCAGATTTAGAAAAGGCTTTTCTCAGAGTTGGATTAAATCCTTTAGATCGAGACACCACTCGATTCTTATGGTTAAAGAGAGACACTTTCAATGAGCTTCTAAATAAGGACAGAGAAATAGAAATGAATGCTCTTGAAATTCGAAGATTCGCTAGAATGCCGTTCGGAGTGAACGCTTCACCTTTCTTATTGACTTCGGTCATCGAGTTGCATCTATCAAAATTTGATGAATTGTATGAATATTTTGTAAAGAATAATTCCCATCCAATGTATCATCTAGAAAAAAGAAAGGTAGAATTCCAAAAATTACTAAAGGAATTAACCGAAAACGCATATGTCGACAATTTCATGATGATGTGCCAAAATGAGCAAGAAATTAGGTTCAAACAACCACTGGAGCAAACGAATCTTCGACCAAGCATCAATGAACCTTAGAGAATTCGTGACTAACCACCATAATAGCAATGAAGAAATCCAATCAATAGAGGGGTCAGAATCCCCCAAAATTTCCAAATTACTAGGAATAAAATGGGACATAGTTAATGATGAACTAAAATTAAAATTAGATATGCCACAAATTAGTAAAGGTACAACCAAAAGAAGTCTATTAAAAATAATCGCCAAAAATTATGACCCAATGGGCTGGATAAGTCCAGTAATTCTAAATTATAAATTATTCTTCCAAAAACTTTGGAGAACATTACAAAATTGGGATGATGAATTAGATGAAACAGAAATAGAAGAATGGAATCGCGTAGCTCATAATGGAGAAATTTTGATCAAAAGGTATCCTTTTAAACCTAACAATCAATCTTCTGATCTGCATATATTCGCAGACGCATCAGACTTAGCTTTCGCTGCCACCGCTTATTTAAAAAATGACCAGGAGGTTCAGTTAATGTTCTCAAAGACAAGACTTACTCCTCTAAAAGGATTAACAATCCCTAAGTTGGAACTAATGGCTGTTCTTATTGGCATGCGAATAGTTAAATTCATATTAAAAGAATCCAAAATGGAAATACAAAATATTTATATTTGGTCCGATTCAAAATGTGTCCTAAGCTGGTTAAAATATCGAAAAGAATTACCTACCTTTATCAGAAATAGGGTTAAAGAAATTAAAGAAATTGCATTTGAAAATAATTGTAAATTCCACTATATCAAATCTAAGGAAACTCCAGCGGATATGCCATCCCGTGGAATGGATTTAAACCAGTTAAAAGATTCATCGCTTTGGTGGAATGGGCCACAATGGTTAAAATTATCAAAAGAAGATTGGCCCGCAGTAAGCCTTGAGGAATTTAACCCTCAAAAAGATTTAGAGATAGAACAAGAAATAACACAAACAAATATTGCCAAAATTTCCGAAATAAAACCTTTCCTTAATTGGGAAGAATTCAGCAATTGGAATAAAATTATTATAATCATTCGTATCCTTTTACAATTTACTCTCATTAAATTTTAAAAAACTCTGAAAAATTCGTCAAGAAATTCGGTGCTACAATTCCTAACACCTCCAAATTAAAAATTATGGCAGAACAAATTTTAATTAGGACAATTCAAGAAGAAATAGAGCCAGATCCAACTGAAACAAAGCAATTAGGCATTTACAAAAATTCTATTGATATTTATCAATGTGGAGGAAGATTAAAAAATGCATCAATAGAAGCGCCAAATCCAATATTCCTTCCTAGGAAACATCCTGCCACTAAACTTCTAATTAAACATTATCATGAAAAGAATTTACATGCCGGTACAATGACTGTACTCTCAGAAATCAGGAAAAAATATTGGATTCCAAAGGGAAGAAAAACGATAGACCAGGTACTTAAGAAATGCCCTAAATGTAAAAGATTCAACGCTAAACCATTCCAGCAACCTATAATGCCACCATTACCCTCATCCAGGGTACAAGAAAATCCACCATTTTTTAATACGGGACTAGATTATTTGGGTCCAATCAATACTAAAGATAAAGATAATAAGCATTACATACTTCTTTTCAGCTGTCTAGTCACTAGATGTATTCATTTGGAATTAACTGGATCATTATCAGTCACTCATTTCTTGAATGCATTCCGTAGATTTATCTCTAGAAAAGGCACACCAAAAAACATATGGAGTGATAATGCACCACAATTAAAACATAGCGCTCAAATTTTGCCAAAAGTTCTAAAATTAGAAGACATTTTCAAGGATGATTCCGTCAAGCATTATTTTCTGGAAGAAGATATTAACTGGTCATTCTCAATAGAGCAAGCTCCTTGGCAAAATGGAGCTGTAGAGAGATTGGTCCAAAGCGTTAAAAAGGCCATGAGAATAACAATAGGCAAAAAATTACTCGATTTAGATACATTACAAACTCTAGTCTGTGAAGTTGAAGCTCTCATCAATTCTCGACCAATCACTTATATTTATGAAGATATCAATTCTAATCAAATCTTACGTCCAATTGACTTTCTTTTACCTCATCAAAAAATATGTATCCCTCCAATTCTAGAACCTAATGAATTTAAGGATCCAACTTATTATCCAAAACCTAATACATATGAAAGAACAATCGAATTATTTAAGAAAACCACACATCTTCTAGACAATTACTGGAAGATTTGGACGGGGGAATATATTCCTAGCTTAAGGGAGAGATTCAAGACCACCCACAAGAATCCAAAACTATCACTAAATCAAACACCAAAAATTGGAGAAATAGTAATAATCAAAGAAGATCTTCCTAGGGCGATGTGGAAGACAGGTGTCATCCAAGAATTAATCACTAGCTCCGATAACGTAGTTAGAGGCGCAAATATTAAATTACCAAATAACTCTATTATCAATCGACCCCTGAAATTAATTTACCCACTAGAAATTAATGAATTCAATGAAAACTCAGATGCTAATCGAAGTACAAGTAAAATTGGCAATAAAACTAATAATGCAACTAGAACTACAAAAAACACAATTAGCTGTAAGCTATTACCATCTCTTACTATGTTACTAATTCTAACATCATTAATTTCTAATGTATATGCATTTCATGATACCATATCCTTCGAATGTCCCACCAGTTCTACCGCTAGGAAATGGCAAATAATTCATGCAACTCAATGTGTTCAATCCGGATTTATTATTAAGCAAAATATAAACTTAAAATATTTTTGTTATGAACATATAATATGCAATCAAAATGAGCACATCCGGTTTAATTACACACCTTTTTGTGGACCAAAATGTGAATGTCCTCATTGGTTTTTCAATTGTAATCACAATAATCACAATTCATCATCAAAAGTCAATTTTGAACTTCATAATCAAATTCTTTCTAGCTTAGAAGATTCTAGACCTACCATTTGTTCTTTTAACAAAACAGAAAACTGTACAACTCTAACTAAGGGCCAATTTAATGCCATTATGCTCCATGACAATAGTATCCATATAGTCGAAGAATTAAAATTGTTACACGTCGAAGCTAGAGCCAAAGACGATTTTCTATGCTTTGGGGAGGGCAATCTGACGATTGGAACCCCATTTTTCTGCGATAATTATGATTGTGTCAATTATAGTTTAGTATCCAAATTGACTTCACCACCGAAATTCTGCTTTTACAATCCACAAGAAAAAACATATTTTATAGCCAGTAATAAGAAAAAGATACCCATTAAAGCTTGGGGACGAATTGAACAGGAATATTATCAAGATTCGAAGGATGAGAACAATCTAGATAAATTTGACAATATATCATTTTCACAGAAAAGAAGGAAAAGAGAAATTAAGGTCAATAGCACTACGAATTCAACAACCATTACAACTCACACATCCAATCAGAACATGATTATAGAATGTACAAAGGGTGGAATTTTAGTTAATTCAATTCAAAATCTTACTGAATTATCAGTATGCAGCTCCAATTATTGCACTAGTATAAACTCACCAAAATTAAAAGAAACAGTTTCATTTCCTGCACAAATATTACTCAAAAAATATTCAATAGTTGTTAAACTTATAAGAGAAAAAAAAGTTATAGACAGTAAAACGATAGAATGCGATGCATCTCCAATATGTGAAATGATTAATTGTAGATTCTGTCTAGATTACCTTGAAAATCCTCAATGTGTAGAACAGGTACATTGGGCTTTCATCATTGCACTAGTTGTCCTAATACTTTATATAACAACCTTACTTATAAAAATTATTAAATTTATCTACTTCATCATCAGAGCAATCATATACTTCCTCATTAAAAATTGTAAAAGAGAAAGTCGAACCAAAATTAGATCCTTAAGAGCTAAGCGATATGCATTCCTAGTCATACTCTTAGCTGCGGAAATTAAATTGAATAATTCTTGCGACGAAGTCACCAACTTAGTCGCGGGTACAAATGACTGCAAACAAGGAAAAGAAGGAAAATTCGACAAGCTTGAATGTTCATTTGACCAAACCACTCAAATTTCATTAAAACCAGAACATCTCACATGCGTTAAATTAGGTCAAAATGATAAAAATATAACAGAGAAAACTATAACAATAAGAGTCACCAATCTAACCATAGTATGTGCTGAAAAATCAGACTACTATATGAGAAACTACAAATTAAACTCAGCTTCGTCCAAAAGATGTCCTTCTAAAGGATCATGTACGGGTACGACATGCCAAAATCTTAAGATGAGTGACTCAAACCCGGAATTAAAACACTATTTCAACAATCAGCCAGGATACTCGTACTGTGTCGCTTCTTGTGGAGGCTGGCACTGTGGTTGCTTTCTAGCCACAGATGGTTGCTTATTCTATAGAACTTATGCCGAAGCTAAGGGTAAAAATTTATTTGAGGTCATAACTTGCCCAGCTTGGACGATTGAATTGGGAGTCGAACTCAGACATGAACCAGCTGACAAAAATTATCCTCCAAAAACATTCACAATTTATCCTGGAATAATAAAACACATACCTTATGGTACCTCCGAAAACCAAATAAGCTTAACATTAACTTCTACAACTATCCCTCCTACACCATTATTCGGTGCGAAATTTGTTATCGA
>LDKF01000300.1:1630-54187 GCA_001026735.1 Rotylenchulus reniformis | reverse complement strand
AAAATGTCAAGTACATTGCCCAGCAGGAAATTCTGAATTTAAATTGACAGCAAAACTAATTTACATCGAACAGCAAAATGAAAAGATTGAAAATACAAACAATAAAAATAACCAACCCACCAATGAAAATTCCTCTATTTTTAATTCCATTGAAAAATTCTTCCAATTTCTTGGACATCTATTTAGTGGAAACTGGCTCAAAATTTTGATTATCATAGGCTTAATCATATTGATAATTATCATTATATTTTTCTGTTCCCCAATTTTATGTACATTATTTAATAACTGGTTCTTCATAGTCAGGAAAAGAACCAGAAAACCTCTCCGCTCGGGAGTGACGCGAATCGCGAAAAATATTAAAAAGGAAGTAAATAAAACAATAATATGGTAACAATATTAATTTAATAAACTTAGCTTAGCAAATCTATTAAATATTAAAAACTTAAAATCCTAAACTTATCATTATAATTACAAATATAAAAAACACAAAAAACGAATAAATCGAGGGGAATTGGAATAAATCAATGGATGGGCGACCAACGATTGCTCTCCCGTAAAATCGGGAGAGGAAAACTGAACAATAGAAAACGGGAAGGTGAACAATAGAATTTTATGCTTACTAAGGTAAGCATGGTAAAAAATGGGAAAATTCGGGTAAACAAGGAAAATCTTTTTTACATCTGTTTTACAGCTGATTGAAGGATGAAAAATGTACAATGCTAAAATTTAAAGCTTACTAAGCAAATGTAAAATAAACAAAAGGAAATGTTCGAAACAATAGGGAAGGGATCTCACGATCCCTCGACTTTGAAGGGTACTTTGGTCAGGGGACCAGGGATTATCCCCTATTTAAGCCGCTCCAACCATGAGAGAGGCATGTTCAATCTGTTCTATTCGATTCATTCATTCCAACTGCTCAAAGCAGCGAACATCAACTCTCTTCTCGTCCGTCGCCTCCTCCTGCCGCCTCTACACCGCCGGGTCCACTGCGCAACAGCCATCGGGGACATTCGGAGCGCAAGCCAGAGCCGCCGTTTCTTGCCCCAACAATAGGCTGACAACAACGATCGCCGATTCCAATCCGATCCATTCCAAACCCCAAATTTTATTCACTTCATTTTATTGCGCATTTTTTCCCGGCATAAATATTTTCTTTGTTTCGACACCTACTCGGAACAAAATCCCTGTTCTTTATGATGAAAATAACGAATTGACCTCATCCCCTTCAGAAAAAGCAGAACTTCTTTCTAATTTTTTCCAAAAAACTTTCACTCCTTCCAATTCTATTATTAATTTTGAAATTCCTCTCATTAATTCATTCACAATTAACTCCATCCCAATTTCACAGGATGATATTTTATTTATTTTGAATTCTTTTAAACATAAAAATAACATATCAGCTGATAAAATTCCTGAAATATTTCTAAAAAATTGCTCTAATTCACTTAAATATCCAATTTTTTATATTCTCTCCTTTTCTGCGATGGTTGGAAAAATTCCAAAAATTTGGAAAGAATCGATTATCTGTCCAATCCCTAAAAAGAATAATCCTATAGAATTAGCTGATTTTAGACCTATATCATTGCTTTGTCCTCTCTCAAAAGTCATGGAGAGGATAGTCTACAAAATTATTCTATCACATGCTGAAAAATTAAATATTCTACCCAATTGTCAGCATGGATTTCGAAAAAACAAATCTGTAACAACCCAACTTTTAGAAACATTCAATGATCTATCTGATGCTTTAGAACAAAATAACATGATTGATGTAATATATTTCGATTTTTCGAAAGCTTTTGATACGGTTTCTCATACAAATTTATTAGCTAAATTAAAGGAAATCGGAATTGTAGGCACCCTTTACAACTGGCTAGAGGATTATCTTTTGGGAAGAAGTTTTCGAGTTAAACTTCAAAACCATTTTTCGTCACAAAAATCAGTAACGAGCGGAGTCCCGCAGGGATCCGTGCTTGGACCCCTGCTATTTATCCTATATATATCAGATCTTTCTGAATTTTGTAAAATCGATAACATAGAAATAAAACTATTTGCTGATGATCTGAAAGTCTATTGTATATCGAATGATTCTGAGAAAATTCATAAACATTTACAAAATTTTATATATAAGCCTGAAAAGTATGCAACGCTGAAAGGTCTGAAAATATCACCCGAAAAATGCAATGTCATGCACATTGGTTCAAAAAATCCAAAAATGGATTATTTTCTTCATAATTCCAAAATTCACACCATCCAACAAAAACTTTCGGTTAGAGATCTTGGTATTTACTTCTCACCTGATCTGAAATGGAAAAGTCATATTGAAGAAGTTGCCAGCAAAGCTAATAGGGTTTCCTATACTTTGTTGCGGGGCACTCGCTCTAATAATCCTGATCTCCTTATCCAAATTTACAAAACCTATATTTTACCATTGACAGAATTTTCGTCGCCAGTTTTTAACCCATATCTTAAAAAAGATATTGATTTACTTGAACGAGTTCAAAAAATATTTTTACGTATTGTTTATAATCGATCCCATCCTGGGCAAAACATCCCTGATTATTCAATTTTACTTAAGAACTACAAACTTGATTCACTCCAAATTCGTAGGCTGAAAACAGATTTAATCCTCTTTCATAAAATTCTTCATGGAGCTGTAAAAATTGATTATAAGAATTCATTTATTATTAAAGAATCAAAAACAAGAAATGATCCCTTTAAATTTTATTTACCGGCTGTAACGAACCAGATCAGATATAATTCTTTCTTCATTAGAGTACCAAACCAATATTCCAGATTACCAAGCAACGTTCGTAAATCTTCTCCAACTGAATTTGTTAAACTCCTTGAAAATTTTGATCTTACCCCATATTTGTCACGCCTTACTCCCGGAGCATGATCACATGGGCATATTTTGTTGTTTTTGGATTTTGATTGACCGTATATTATTGTTATTTTTAGTTTATTATTTTATTGTTCGTGCATTTCCTGGAATGTCGCCCTAGTGGCAGATAAACAAACAAACAAACAAACAAATTTAAATTCTAATTTCAATTTTCATCTGATTATAAAATCATAAAACCAATTAAGAATAATGGATTTTTGCTCCATGCTTAGTTGTGCTAATTAATAATCTTTTACCAGAGAGATTTGATCCATGTTTTTTTTGGATAAATCAATTTTTATTACTAAATATTGTATATAATTTCTATCGACTATATTATATGATGCAAATTCATAATTGAAAATTTATTGAACGATTTGGAACAAATTCTAGGAACATTGCTAATGCCAGAGATGGCCACGTATCAGATCATTCTATAATATATTCAATAATATTTTATTAAATATTAATTTTAAATTCCATTTTTATTAAATTTATTGAAATGTAATCGATGTATAATACTCAGTCAGGCTAATGCACTTATTCATTATAAATTATACATCTATTTTCGTCATTACATACCAAAAATACATAATTTAGAGCATTTATTATTACAAATTTTTTGATTATATAAAGACAGCATATACACTAATTCCCATCAAAGTTATAAATAATAATTTAATTTATAATATATTTCAACAAAATATATTCATTTTATATTAATATAGAATAATTTCAATTACCATAGTATATTAAATTAAAAATTATTTTAGTTTATCTAATTAAAAAGTATACTTCCAAAATTCTTAGAATTTTTATTAGTTATTCAATTAATGTTATTTAATTTTTATATTTTTTAGCATTTTGTGTTGCAAAAATGCAATTAATTTATTTTTCCTTTATTATGGCAACAATTTTGTTCAGTTTGACATCGTTTTCAATGGCTGGCTACATTCCTAGTCAAACAGAGGTTAGATGAGTCAGATTAATTTTTTTTTAAATTTACATCTGATTATGAAAAATAAATAAAATAATTTAAAACAAAAAAAATTATTTATTTTTATAATGCAAAAATGGACTAATTAGGCATTATTTGAAATTACTATAAATGTTTTTTACCAAGCCTTTCTAAGATGAAACTAAAGATTTTTTTATTAATTTTAAGAATTTTAAGGAAATTTAATTTAAGAATAGTTATTAAATTTTTCTCGAAAATTTCGAAATTTAGATTTTATTAAGCATAATTTTCAGGATGCACGATTAATACATGATAGAATATGCAGTTTTCTTGACACCGCAAACCAATATCGAAAAAGCAAAGATTGGCAAAGTTTGGCATGTTATGCCGCAAAAAAAGTGCCGGAAAACCAGGTTGCCGAGTTCATCGAATGGCAAAATCGGAGGGAGACGGTGCTCAAATTCTTTGATTACTGCGACTTTGTGCAAAAAGTCGCCTACCGTTCACATTCAGAAAGTTCGTATACACATTTTAAAATAATTTATTATACAGATTTTACTACCGTAAAAATCAAATTTGCATAGTCCTTGAAAGGAAACATATGAGGTACATAGAACTTTGCAACCCTCCTTGCGAAATTTACAGCAACGATAGTAATGATGCTAGAAAATTGAAAAAAGGGCCTCATTTGAAAAAGGGTCCAGGTCCTTCGGAAATTTTTTGACTTACAACTTAATTAGGCCAAAAAGATATAATAAAATCAAAAAAAATTTTGTTCTATTTTTTGTTATTTTTATTCTAGTTTCCCCCCCCCCCCAAAAAATAGAAAATTGTTCGAAAAAAACTCATTTTTCGATAATAAACTCTATTGTTTTTGTAAAACTTCGAACTTTTCAGGGAAGATCGAAAAAAAAGACTAAGAGATAAAATTCTCCACAAATTATAATCTTTGGGTCTAACAAAGTTCAAATTCTAAAAGCCTTATCTTAATGGCCCTTTTGAACATCCTAGCATTGAATAATTAAATTTTCTTTTATCTTGGTCAAATTATAGAGCTTCTATTGTATATACCTATCCCCATATCCTTTCCTATAACTTAGATTAATAAATTAAAATATCTTTTTTCAAAAATTTTAGACGAAACAGCGGCCCTCAAGCATATTGCCATTCGTCCCGATTTTGAATATAGCGACGGAAGCAAAATGCCAATTGGCGATGCGATGCGCGAAATTGTGGCCGCGTACCGGAAATTCTTCCCCACAAAATGGGCCAAACTTGCCAAGAAACTCCCGTTGCAGAGCAACAACCTCCAAGAGTTGCGCAAGGTCGAGTTCAAGAACAAGGACGATTGCACGAAGGTATAAAACCGTATACCGTATAATGGCATACGTATTACATGTATGCTCATTATACGGTACGTTGCTTTCTTTTTCAATCATAAGCTGCATAAGATAAGCAAAAAAAACCACCATTAAACCAAGAGTAGGTTTCACGTACTACGTGTTTTTAAGGCTCTAGAATTTTCGACAGTAAAGGCAAATTATCAGCGAAACTAGGTATGTATTTTTAACCTTTGTAGACCAAAAATAGAAAAGATTTATGCAGAATTCATTTCTATCTTTTTGTCGTTTTAATTTTTCGAATTTCCCCGAAAACTTCGATTTTTCTTAAAAAACTAATTTTCATATTTTGAAAATTTCAAATTTTCGAGGGAAAATTCAAAATTTTCGAGGGAAAAATAAAAAAAACTATAAGATAATTTCAAATTGCACAACATTGCCTTTTATAGCTTTGGTCTAACAATGATTTTAAAATTTTCCGTTGCTGACGAAATTTCCACTGATGAAATTTTCGGCTCCCATTTTTAACTCTAATTAAATAAAGTAAAAAGAATTTTATAAATTACCTCATTTTGCTATTTAAGGTGCTCGCCTGGGTCTATCTCCTTCTAAAAGGGGACTATGCGCAGAAACAAGAAGCCGAAAAAGTGTTGACTGAAGTGCGACAATATCAGTTGCGCAAGTTGCCGGACATGCCCAAGATGCAGTTCCCGCCTGCACCGGCGCAGGCCAACATGCAGAAAAACGGCATAAGCAATGTACAGGGAAAAACGCATGAAGGTGAGCTAAAGTTCTAGAAGAATTAAAACAAGTTTGATTCAGATACAACCCATTAGAAAGGCTATTTTTTGGCCATGAAAATAAAAAAATAAAAATACGACTAAAGTAAGCTGATGAAAGGCATAAAATATAATCGTATTTAGAGAACAGACTACTTTTATCTCTGCTCAAAACAATTAAAAAAAATAAGTTAGTCACAATTTGTGGCCGAAAAGTGGCCTTTTCCAGAAAAGAGACCAATTTAATGTGTAAATTTTGATTTTTTTCTGCTAGTGGGGTAGCACAAACTTCTATTAGAGCGTAACAAAATTTCCTCAGTAGTATAATTTTCATTCTATTCTAACAATTAGGAATTATTTTTGTCCGTTACTGGCGTTTAGATGGTGATTACCTTTTCACACTAAAAATTAAATTCCTTTTCAATCTTTTTAGTTGGGTACAAATTTTTCTTTTTTCACCATCTTCATCAATAATTATTTAATCATTTTTCAGTGAAACAGAACCATGGCGCCAGCGGTTATAGTGGCGGTGGTGCTTACCATTCGCGTTCCAGCGGTTACGGTTACGGTGGTTATCACCACCGTAGTCCGGAGCGTGAATCCTTCGCTGACGCACTTATTGAGGTGTGGCAGTACCAGATGATGATTGACGCAATCAGTGACATGACGTCAGGGACATCCTCTTCGTCTTCGGGCGGATTTGCGTCAGGCGGCGCTACCGGCATGCTGATTTCAGAAATATTTTGGCAGTTTGCATACAAAAATTCTTTTGTATATCATAACTAAAATAGTAATCTGCAGCTTCACAAATAAATATACAAACAAATTGCAGGAATATGCGTCAAATTTATTAATACACATTTACTTCATATTCATAAGACTAATATTTTAGCAAGTGCATCTATAAATCAAAATTTCTACAAAAATTTTTCGGAAATGACCATTGGTGCGAAGTAAATATGCATCTAAAATGAAATGCACCAAAATTTTGCAATCAAAGCCATCCGCATTCTGAATTTTTTTATATTCAACCCGTAAAATGCAATAGAAAAAATTTTCCGCCAATTATAGCCCGAAATCCAATCTACATTATATCATCTGCAATTGCACCAAAATGCATGTTGAACGCCTTTAGTTTTTTTTTAATTTTATGAAGTATATTTTTTAAATATTTAGGAACAGAAATTCGCCAAATTTTTTTTATTATAATGTATGATACATTAGCTGCAAAAACTATCCTTGATGTAAGCAGCAGAACATCAAAAAATTACAATTTCAATTGTTTTTGCAACCCATATTATGTAATACGACCAAAGAGATGTACATAAAGCAATTGTTTCAGGTGCAATCTCAGCGGACGGTGGCGATGCATGTTGCAATTGCAGTTGCCCGGAACCCAGTTGTCCCGACTGTCCCAGCCCAAGTTGTCCCGACTGTTCGGGTTGTTGTGACAATTGTGATGGGGAAGCACTTGGACAATGTTTGCTGATCCTGTGTTGCTGTCCCTGTTATGTATTGGCAAATATGGATCCATAATTTATTTTGGCATTTTTTATGTGTTTTGAACTTTTACTGGATTATTTAACTGATTATGATGGATTTTATTGTGTTTAAAAAAGATTTTTGTAACTCTGCTCATTACTAATTATGAGTCCGGATTTTTAATTTGTAATCTATTTTTGGCGCATAGTTTATGGCCAAATATGCATGAAAAACATGTAAAAAAATATTTAATACATGTATTTTAGTGAGTTTTTGCAGCTAATTTGAATTATTTTGGGTTTTAGCAATAATTTCGCAACGCAACTATATCGGCACACTTTGTTAAATTTTGTTGGAAATTTTAATTCATAATGAAGATTTTCATAAACTTTTAAATATGACACAACAGTGACCATTAGAGTCTGGTTGTTAGAGTACCGCCGTAGAGCCCCTGCTCAAAAGGGACATTTGAGTCAAGGTACAACAAAGATGAGTCATTGTACACAATTTTTTGAGAAATTTGCTATGTGGGATGCGAGATAGGAATAAGGAAACGTCGTGACATTTGGACTAATGAGGAATGCTAATATGCATCATCTACCAGCGATACAAAAAATGTTATTTTATTTTGTGAACTTTTACTTATGGGATACTTACAATCAAACCATTTACAGCGGAAATTTATAATGACTGTATGTCCTAATTTTACTCATTTATTTTATTTGACGTGAGGCGTCTGGCAATGGTCAATGCTGCCGAGTAATGAAGTTTTGAAAAAAAAATTTTTAAATTTCAATTTTAATGATAGCTACCCAGCATTCTCCAAACTGCAACCAAAAATTTTCGACCATCTTTTCGGGGATTTTATTTTATTTTTTTGGAATTTGAGAAAAAAAGAAAAAAAATTTGGGGAAAAAATAAGAAGAATCTTTGATTTAGTGGAAATAACAACTACCGTATTCTCTCTAATAGAAGGGCCTCTCTAATTGAAGGGGCCCCTTAATGATGATGGGCCATTTCCTTGAAACCATCATGGCCTGTATGTTAAAAGTTTTATTTAGACTAAAATCGGGGTAAGCACTAAACACGGGGTAAACCCGTATGCTAAAAAAATACCCTAGTATTTGGGGTAGTTTACCCGGGTAAGCACCATTTTTAGAGAGCCGCATTTACCCCTGTATGCTAAAAGAAGGAAAAGGTGATGTTTACCCAAATCGGGGTAAATCTTAAATCAAGGATACCGTATATATTGTTTTTATTGACCATGGTCAATTATTTTTCAACCTTCTCGCGAGATGATCAATTATTTGAGGATGGTCAATTATTTCAGGGTGGTCAATAAAAATAATATATACGATATACCCCGAAATCAGGGCAAATCGAGGGTAAACAAAACCGTTTTTAGCATACGGGCCCATATGATTTTCATATGACTATGACATCACATTGTCATACTTGGATATTTATCAAAAATTAATCATATGTATTTTGAAGATTTAAAATATTTTTGAAAGAATTTTTGGAAAAAAAATGATGTTGATTACAACAGTAGCAGCAATCACTTTTAATCTTTTGCTAACCCACTTAAAAAATCTCAGCCTTTGTAAAATAGAAGGGGCCTCTCTAATTGAAGGGACCTCTCTAATAGAAGGGACCCCTTGGAAGGAGGTTGAAACAATAGAAGGGGCCCCTTCTATTAGGGAGAATACGGTATTATGTACTCTCATCATTAGTCATTATCATTATACTCTAAGTGGATGTGATAAAATTGACATGGCATTTGGATTAATGAGAGTGCTTACATCTGCTCGGAGAAAAAGTGTGCTATTTTATTCGTGATAAGTTGCATTAGGAATCTAGGAATGGCACGTGTAAATAGCATACACATTTTTTTATCCCGGTAGATATTATCAACATGCTCATTAGTCTAAAATGCCATAACAATTTATCCGTTGCTGGGTCGTTTAAAAAATACAAAAAATCAAAACCTCTCCAGAAAACTTTTTTCAAGCTTGCTAAGTAAGCCAAAAATTCCAGTGAAAAAGCATGAACTATCTTTTGATATTTTTAGTTTTTCGAAATTCGAGTAAAAATTCCAAAATTTTCGTGAAATACCCTATTTTTATATATTTTCGAAAAATTTTGAACTTTTTTGTTCGAATTTCGAAAACAATGTCAGAAGATAGAGTATAAAATTCTGCATACCGTATTACCTCTATTATAATGGTATACCATTATATTTTTCAACCTCATCCAAAAGTTACCATTATAATAGAGGTTACCATTCTATTAGAGGTTACCATTATATTTTTCAACCTCATCTAAAAATGAAAATTGGGCACCAATTAAACCAATAATTTTATGAAACGAATCTTTTACTGACTGACAGAGATATAAAAAGCGAAAGTATACAGAGAAAACGGGTAAGGTAAAAAGAGGAAAACTATCTTTCTCTCTATAAAATCATAGACCTAAAAATAAAATTCCGAGTCAAATGTTTTTTGCGCTGATTTCATTTAGTATTAATACTGGCTGAATCCAATAATCCAGTAAGTACAGTGTGCGGATAAAGTTCTTGAACTTTTTTGAAAAACAATTTTTTGTATGTATGACTGACTACTAGATAAAAAAAGTACAAATCTCAATATTTATTCCTTCGCTTATAAATTTAAATTATCTAAAAATTAACCTATTATTCAAAAAAGACGTAAAGTCTGGCAAAAAAAATTTATAGGCATTTTTCTCAGGATTCCAGATGTTACCATTATATTAGAGGCTACCATTATAAAAGAGGTTACCATTATATTTTTCAAACTCCGTCAACCATTACCATTATAATAGAGGTTACCATTCTATTAGAGGTTACCATAATAATAGAGGTAATACGGTATTTGTCTTTTATATTTTTGCCTAGCTTCAAAAAAAATTTGGTGAACGTTTTGGGTTTTGGCGCACTTTTTTAAAAGCTCGTTATGCACTTTGAAAAACATTTTTTAGTTCGGAAAATCCCCTTAATAACTAGTAAATTCGAAATCTATTAATAATATTTTGGATGGGAGATGATGTCATGTTGGGCAGCTGTCCTAAAATTGATAATTTATTGGTGCTATACAAAATAGTATAAATTTAAAACTTTCAACTAAAATTTCAATAAAATGGGACCATAGACCACCATTCTACAGTGAGTAATCACAAAATCAGGCATCTCCTACACATCACACCAGATGCAAAAAAAAAATACCTGAGTAGTAAATATTACATATGCACTGATTATAAAATTTTGCATTCGTGCTAGGCACGTAAAAAAGTGCCAATGCAAAAATTGGCCAAAAACTTTTTTTAAGACTTATTAGGCCAAAGTTATAAAAAGCCTTTGTGCAGAATTTTATCTTCAGGTGTTTTTCATTTTTCGAACTTCGAAAAATTTCGAATTTTTACCGAAATACTGTAAAATACAGTTTTAGGGGATATTTCGAAAATTTTGGCCGAATTTCGAAAAATTAAAAATACCAAAAGATAGATCATAAAATCCTACTCAATGGCTTTCTATATTTTGGGCTAACAAATCTTGAAAAAAGATTTTCCGCCAAAATTTTGCATTTGGCACCCTCCAGAGATAACAGGATAAATTGTATTTGACATTGGATAACTAATGACGGCAGCGTAGTGTAGTGGTCTATCACACGGGACACAAATCCCGGGACGTGGGTTCGAATCCCACCACTCTGTCGGTCATATACTCAAGCCCGTGGGGAGCATATCCCTTCACGTAGCCATTAGCCGAGCGGTGATGCAAAGCAAATGGTGAAAACCGGAATACTAATTGGAATATCTAACACAGATCCCTTCCCCCTCCACATGTTAGAGACCTAACGGTCCATTGTGGTTGTAATGGTGCTGGGTCGTTACAAAAAAAAATGCCAAAACCCAATATGTTCCCCAAAAACTTTTTTGTTACGAACAAAAAGTTCGAAATTTTCGCGAAATACACTATTTTTCTCAATTTTCGAAAAATTTCGAACTTTTTGTTCGAATTTCGAAAAACTAACACTATCAGTAGATAGAGTATAAAATTTTGCACAATTTTGCTTTATATAGTTTTGTTCTAAAAGGTCTAACAAAAAAGTTTTTGGGGAACATACTGGATTTTGGCACTTTTTTTGTAACGCCTATTATGGCATTTTTTTGTAACGACATAGCACCGTTGTAATCCCGACTGGTAACCCAGAAACGGGGAATACCGCCGGAAATGCAGATAACTATCGTGATAAATGTGTGTTATTTTTTATTTGTTAAAGAAAGTTGCACTTTGGCATTTAGGTATGTATGTGTGGAATAGTCACCACAATTTGCAACCAAAAATTGCGTGTCTAGCTAATAAATTTGTACATAACTTACCTACGCATACATTATGGTGGGAAAAAATTTCCCCCTTTTCCCTAAAATTCAATACGTCTTGATTTTTCGCCTCTTTGTAAAATTTGTTCCAAAAATTTGTTCAATGTTAAATTCCATTCCCTTTTGTAAAAATAAAAAAAATATCATAAATGCTGCCACCTGTTTTTTTTAACGAAAACATAGGAAATTTTGGGCAAAATAAACAGTCCTGATTATTTTTCCTTCAGAATTTTGGCATTTTTACATTGCAGTGACAATCATCCGGCAGTTCTGTGCAGTGATTTGAATGGAATTGTATTTGTTCCGCCACGAGGAATATAAACGACTGTACAATTGTACGGGCTTCGATATCGACCAAATCCCTCTGGAACGGCGCCAATTTATACCCGAATCCATTGTGCTCATCATGCTCACCATCACATACCATGTTTGTGTTGTAGTTGTAGTTGTAGATGATGTTGGATAATCGGCGAGCCAAACATTGTCAAATTGAACATAGACTCGAGAACAAAACGTCCAAACCGTTTATATGTAGGATGTTTGGAACAGGTTCATAAGGTTTCTACACATCCATAGTAGCCTGAACAAAACATGATCTTAACATCAGGACATCAGCAAAATGTTCGAATCACCAAACGTTCAGAAAATGTTTTAAGCACTCTAAATAAATGTTTTGGATAGATTATTGTTGGGTTGACAGTAAGTTAAAATTTTAGTTGCTAAAAATTTAATTTTTTTAAGTGAAATGGAGTAGTAAAATCGGTGCTAGGACGTTAAAAAACCGCCAAAATGGCCGAAAACTTTCTAAGCTTGCTAGGCCGGAAGAATAAAAAGCCATTGTGCATAATTAATTAGGTATTTTAATATTTCCAAATTCGGCCAGAAAATTCGAAATATATCCTAAAAAACTATTTTTTAATTTTGGCCGAATTTCGAAAAATAAAAATTAAGTGTTGAGCATAAGATTCTTGCAGAATGGCTTTTTATACTTTCGGCATAGCAAGCTTTAAAATTTTTCGGCCAGATTGGCCCATTTGGCGGTTGTTTTACCGCTCTAGCACCAACTTAATTTTTTTACAAATTTTTTTTATGATCTTGCAAAGTCGGACTAATGCCATTAATCGTGGTTACCATTAGTTGTGGTGTACCGCATTTTTTTTGTGTCCTCGCTTCCATAGGTGCTGTACATCCCGTGCCTGGTGTCCATCTGGAAGCAGGCCAGCGCCAACAACGGCAACAGCAACACCAGCTACCGCCTGCTGTTCCTGATCGGTGTGGCGGACTTGGCCATGCTGTGGCTGATCGGCTTTCTGCACAGTGTGCTGGCGCTCAACGGCGCCGTGTTCTGCTCCCATCCGACGCTGATCTACTGGGCCGGAACACTTGCCGTGTGTGCGTTTTTATTATTTTTTTTTCTCGACACCGGTCAAATTATCTTTAAATATTGCAAATTAATACACAACTAAATTACAATAAATGCTAATTTTAAAGAATCTTAAACCGTGCAGTAATGTCAAAAGTTAAAAAAACGATCAAATTTAAATCCACCTCTAACAAAATCAAATTTTGTTAAAAGCCGATCTTGCAAAAAAAAAATCATTGAATTAAAAAAGAATTAAAAAAATTAAAAAATGCTCAAAAATATTTTCCTGTATAAATTTGCCTTTTGAAGTTTTGGTCTTAGATGGTTTTTAAAAAGTTTTATATTACCTCTTTGATCTGAGGTATTTGCCCGCCAATTTTGCATCGTAATCTCCAGTGTTATGTATAGGGCCCGGATAGATGCATTATAAATTGGCAAAATATGCGTATAAAATATGCTCAAAAAAGCCAAAATATGCATTAAAATTAGAGATCGGACCGGCGGTAATACCGATCGGTAATTTTCGGTAATTTTCGGTTTTCGGTAACGGTAATGTAACCGAAAATTACTGACCGAAAGATTTTTGATTTTTTCGGTATTTTTCGGTAACGGTATTTTTCGGTAATTTTACCGAAAATTACTGACCGAACAATTCTCAATTACCGAAAAAAACCGCCGAACCAAAAATTTAAAATTTTCTTAAGAAAATATTCCAATTTTTCAAGAAAATTTTTCCGCCGGTACCCCTTATAAAATGAAATTTCTTCAAAAAAATCCACCAAGTATTAATTTATTCTATCAAAAAATCAATANATGAAATTCTGCACAATTTTGCCTTTTATACTTTTGGTCTAACGGGTCTATGAAAAAAGTTTTCTGGTACTATTGTTTTATTTTTGCACTTTTGGACCAAACGACATAGCACCTAGCTAACCATAAAGTCCAACTTCAAGGTTAACAAACCCTCAACTTCCGGTTGGAAAATCGATCACTAACATGCTACTTAAAAATTAGAAAAGCCTTCCATTGTTATTTTACTTAAGAAAATTAATTTATATTGATGATTAAGTTATTGTTTGTTAATTTTTTTTTACAAAAAATCGATTTTTAATCTTCTTAAAAAATAATCATTACCGCCGAAAATACCGAAAAAATTTCTTCGGTATTTTTCGGTAACGGTATTTTTCGGTAATTTTATCGAAAATTACTGACCGAAAGATTTTGGATTTTTTTTTTCAATATGCTCTAAAATGCCAAAATATGCTCAAAAATATGCAAATATGCTTTATGCTCCAAAATCGCAAAATATGCAAAAATATGCGAATTAAAAGTCACTCTAGAAGGTTCTAATCAAGTGGAAAATGAGTTTTTCGTGGTTATTTCGACGTTATGATATCAGGAAAAAAATATGTATTTGCATAACTATCCGGGCCCTAGTTATGTACAACTAGGGTTGAGCGGGATCGGGATCCCGGCCGGGATCCCGAAGCTTCGGGATCGGGATTCGGGATTGAAATCCCGAAATGGCCAATCCCGATCCCGAGGCCGGGATCCCGAATCCCGAAATTCAGAATTTCAATCCCGACCGGGATCCCGATTTTTTTGAAAAATATTATTATTATATTCTTAAGAAATCGGACAGTTCCAATCTTCCTTTGAATATATCTCAACATTAAGCCAAATTACCTTTTGTATTCTAACCTTTTCTCTTGGTGTCATCGCATAATATTACTTTCCAAAATATCACCATCCAGAATATCAAAAGCAAATTTAAATAAATGTGTAATGATATTTTTTTATTTTCTATTATGTATTATCAACTATATTATCAAAGCGTAAACATTTTTTAAGAAAATAAAATTTTTTTAAGAAAATAAAAAAATTTTCAACGCATAAAAGCCAGATAAATTTTCAATCATTTTTTGAAAACCGATATGAATTTTCTAAAAAAAACAAGGCCTACAGAAATTTTTTAAAAATCCATGGCCTAAAAAATTATATGAAAACTATGCGAGAAATGCGAGAACCCTGCGAGAAATTTTTTTG
This sequence comes from Rotylenchulus reniformis, assembly GCA_001026735.1. Classification (NCBI taxonomy): domain Eukaryota; kingdom Metazoa; phylum Nematoda; class Chromadorea; order Rhabditida; family Hoplolaimidae; genus Rotylenchulus; species Rotylenchulus reniformis. The sequence goes on along the minus strand of LDKF01000300.1, from coordinate 38,940 downwards.
AGAAATTAAATTGCTTGTTTTAGTGAATTTGTGGAAAATTTCTACATAAAACCCAAGACCTATGAAAATTGAAAATTATTTATATCTAAAATTTTTTTCTTGAAAACCATAGACCTGTGAAGTTTTTGAAAAATTTCCGAAATTCTGTTTTTTTTTTAATTTTCTAAAAGCATCAAGTTAAGGATTTATTGAGAATTTTGCATTGGTGATATTTTGGGTGTGGTAATATTTTGGGAGGTGATATTATGGGGTGGACCCGACTCATCTATGCAAATACCCTAATAAACAGGTGAAAATCTAGCCAATATTATGAACAGAAAATTTACTTATTGATAGAATGTCTGCCAATATGGTTGACAATATATTGGTCATTAAAGCAAATTTAGACCAATTGTTGATGGGCCCTTCAGCAGAACCAGTAAATGAAGAGATGCTTGATGAAATTGATGAGAGTGGTTGAGTTCATCCAAATTTTTATTGAATTTTTGATCATTCATTTAAATTTTTCGGCATTTTGAAGCTTTTTACCAAAAATCCCGAAAAAAAATTCGGGATTTCGGGATAATCCCGATCCCGAAAAAAATTCGGGATTTCGGGATCCGGGATCGGGATTGACTTTCGGGATATTCGGGATCCGGGATCGGGATCGACTCTGGCAAATCCCGATCCCGAAAATCAGCCGGGATCCCGATCCCGCTCAACCCTATGTACAACAAAGAAACGACATTTCCTAATAACGAAATGAAGCAAAAAATTCTATAAATTTGGGCACTAAATATTAGTATGGGAAGTCGTTCTAATATTTCGGAATAAATTACAGGCCTTAGATCATTAAAAATTTTTTTTTAATTTTTTTAGTCTGCTGGATGTTCGAAAGCAACATGGACTTGGTATGAAAATTGTTCCTGATTTTTTCTGTATGAAAAATTCTAAACCCATAAAATTTTGTCAAGATTTTGGCGGTTGACCGGTGTCTGGAGACCGTGGCGCCCTCCATCTCCGCCCGACTGTTCCATGGGCATCGTCTGTTCGCCTGGGCTGCCTTCAATGTGGTGTTGGACGTGCTCCACGTGATGTTCACCAAGCCCATACTGTTCACCGGCGTGCTGTTTACCTGGTTTTTCGACCCTTTTGTCGGCTATCGCAACGACACGAGCGGCAAGGTCATCTTTAATTTTTTTTTATTCAACGGCTTATTAGATATTATTAATATCATATTTTAATAAAAGGTAATTAATCGAGTTTTTATAAATCCAAAAATAAAATAAAAACATATTTTGCCCCGAAGGTGCCAAAGTGGCCATACAAAAATAAATTTTCTTACTTATTTGGTCATTTTTATCTAATAGTTTTTCAAATTTCCCAGAAAATTTTTGAAAATGCTTTAAATAAAAAGAATTTTCATCTTTTTATTCACAAGATTTTAAGGAAGTTAAAACAACAAATAGGCAACCAGATAGATTGAGCATAAATTCTACATTAATTGCCTTCAATTTTTTTAGCAAACTTAAAAAAGTTTTAAATTAGCTTGGACACACACCTTTTATATATATATTTTTTAAGAATTTAGGTATTTCAAAAAATATATATATATTAATTTTTGTTTGGTCACCAAATAAAAGATCAGCAAAATTGGATTTCCGACCCGCTTTTTTAATTTCTCGGATTTAAGCGTTTAGAAATTGTTCATTATAGTGGAAATTTAAAATTTCGACTCTAAAAAATAAAAATCAGAATTCGTTACATATCCATCCATCCCCTTGTCAATTTTAGTTTGTCAACCGAGTGCATCTGTTTCATGACACCATGATCGCATTTGCCATGCCCATAATTTATGGTCTGTTTGCCATTACATTTTGGTTCAAATTTGGCAAACTACAAAGCGCCATGTCCCGAGCTCAAAAATTGGTAAATTCATGGAACTAATGGGGGTCAGCTCCACGGGCCCCTAGCTCTCATACTAGCCCCCAGAAACCTCACCACCCAAAAAGTTTTTTAAAACATTGCCAGGTCAAAACTATAAAAAGCAGAAATATTAGAATTTTAAGCTCCCCTCTTATGGCCTTTTGGTTTTTCGAATTTCTTTGAAAAATTTTGAAATTTTTAACATTTCCGAAAAGTTTTTTTATAATTGCAAAAAATTTCAAGGAAGTTCGTCAAATCAAAAAGAACAAAAGTGGAGGCATAAAATTCTAAATATTTTTCTTTTATTATGTTTGCGGGTTCTACCACTGTAGGAAAGTTTCTTGGGGCTAATGAGCTGATGGGGGCTATGGAGTTGTAGCCAAATAATGATACCTTCCCTTTAAAAAATAAGACCCTCCATTTAAAAAAACTCCCCTTTAAAATAGGACCTCCTTTATGGTTTGAAAAATAGGCTCCTTGTCTTATCTCTTAGAGGAAATACGGTATATCAAAGGTCTTCTCCACAGTTTACATCGGAGACAGTCGATCCCTTCACTTTGATCAAAATTCTCAAGAATTGGTCAAAATTTTCATAAATTTCCCTCGAAGACAGGGCCCATTCTATAAAGCGCAATTTTTTTAAAATTTTAAATATTGCTGAGAACAATGATCACTTTGGTGCTATGTCGTTTCAGCGAAAAACGCCACAATAGAATTACTTGTCTGTAAATTTTTTTGTTAGACGTGTCAGACCAAAAGAATGAAAGGCAAAATTGTTCAAAATTTTATGCTGTTTCGAATGGTCGTTTTAGTTTTTGATTTTCCCTAAAAAATTCGATTTTTGTTGAAAAAAACACAAGCTTCGAAAATTTCGACAAAAATCGAACTTTTTTGGGGAAAATCAAAAAATTAAAAGACCATTCGAATCAGCATAAAATTTTGAACAATTTCGCCTTTCATACTTTTGGTTCGACAAGTCTAACAAAAAAGTTATCAGGACAAGTAATTCTATTTTGGCGTTTTTCGCTGAAACGACTCAGCACGGTTCACTTCGGTAAGTGACGTTTGAGCGCGGCCGGTTGAGCGCCAGAGTTAGAAAAATCGTTATAACTCAGCTCAAACGAAATATAGAGAAACGAATTTGATGTCAATAGATAGGTCTAAATGTCTGCTATAAAAAAGCAAAAGAGATCATCCGGATTGACCAAGCGAGAAAAAAGTTATGGCCAAATATTTGGCAAAAATCACGATTTTAGAGCTTAATTTGGCCATAACTTTTTTCTCACTTGGTCAATCCGGATGATCTCTTTTGTATTTTTATAGCAGAACATTTAGACCTATCTATTGACACCAAATTCGTTTCTCCATATTTCGTTTGAGCTGAGTTATAACGATTTTTCTAGCTCTGGCGCTCAACCGGCCGCGCTCAAATGTCCCTTTTCGGATCACTTGCCCTAATCCTCAGCATGCCCCTCCCTCTCCACCCGCAGGTGTTTCTGCAGGTGTTCATCGTGTCCGCCCTGAATTCGGCGTGCACCTCCATTTTCACGTCCATGCAACACGCGGAGCCGGGCCAATGGATCATCACGTGGATGCAATTCTTTTGGTGCATATTTTTCATGCAATTTCAAAATTTCTGTATTTCTTTTATTTTAGGTTTCACGTACATGGTAAGAAAATTGTAATAATAAATCATTTATAAATTGAATCCAGAGAAATCAGAAAATTGATTTATGGATAATAACAATAAAAAAGCCGCCATGTTGGCCAGCGTAAACTAAAACTTTGTTAAGACTTAATTAACCATAATTTCAATAGCAAATACCGGCACTAGTTAAAAGATGTTAACTTTTGGGACTCTAATAATATTCTGAGTACCGGCGGGACTCAAAATTTTTTCCCGTAAACTCTTTCTAAAAACGATTTCCCTAGGATTTTTTTGGACGCTGAATCCAAATCTACGTCCATTTTGAAGTAATGCATCATCAGAGATCTTTTTTTGATGCTGAAGTCAGAATTTTCCATTTTTCTTCAGAATTTTAGAATAAAAGTTTTTGACGTCAACGTCCAAAAGTGACGTCAGATGACGCATTAAATCGAAAATTACCCCAGGGAATTAACAATTTTGAGTCCCGTGACTCAAAAAATATTAGAGTTCCAAAAGTTAAAAACGCCTTTCAATTAGTGCCCAAATATCACCTATATGCAAAAAATATGCAAGATCTTTTAACCTTAACAATTTTCTGTTTTTACTGAAAATTTCCGATTTTTTCTTTGAAAATTCGAAAAAATTTCCAAAATGTTAAAAATTTCCAAATTTCTGCATGCTTATTCTTTTTGAAGTTATGGTCTAGCAGGCCTTGAAAAATTTTATAGATAGTTTATTTTGGCTGAATTTTTTAAACCAATTTTTCTATTATTTATTACGCTGATTTGGATTTTTGAATCACCTGCTTCTAGGCTTTCCTCCGGTGGTGTATTTGTTGCTGAACAAGACAATTCGGAATGATTGCATCAAAATGTATTACAAGGTGTTCGTGCCGAAACGCATCAGTCATGTCCACGGGGTCACTGTGGTGCTCGCGCGTGGCAACAACCAGGTGTACAATTGTTAAAGAAAATTATGAAAAATTTTATTTGGTGCTCATATAGTTTGTATCTCAATTTGAGTTTCCCCTCTAAAATTTTTTCCCTTATTTTTACATTTCAATTTTTTAAAAGTCGCTAAGAGAAATTTTAGAGGATCAATTAATTCTGATAAAAAAAATAAAAAAATTCGAGAAGTCGTCAATTGAGACACCAACAAAACAAGTACCTAATTTATAGTATGTGATGGTCCAATCGAACCTCAATTTTTTAATATAGAAAAATGGAAAGGCTTTTTCAATTTTCGAATTTCCTGAAAATGTTGGAATTTCTTTTAAATATGTTTTTTTTGAAAGTTCTAAAAAATTTCCAAAAATTCTCTGCGATTTTAAAACTAAAAGGGAATTTAAACCCCGTATAAATTTTTGCCTTTATTTTATTGGGCCTAGCATGATTCTTCAAAAAATTGTTTTTTTATAGAGTTATTTGGCATTTTTTAACTTCCTACTGTGTCCAATCTCAATAACGACCTATCTTTGTTATTTTCAACATTTTTAATGAATATTTAAATGATTTTTACGAAATAACGGGATGACCTATTTTTGAAAATCATTTATTTTTTTCGCAGATGACAATCAATAATTTGACCAGTAGCAGAGTGACTGCGCCTGCTGCAATGGCACCATCAAATTGAGGGAATGAAAAGGAATTGGTCAACTTTTGAATTTTGCCAATTTTTGCGCAATTAATTATTGGCATTTTTGATTTGTAAATTCAATTTATTTTTTTCTAAAAATTTTCATTCCTATATTTTTCACCCAAAAGGATTAAGTCAAATAAAAAAAATGAAAAAATATATTCTATGGAAAAAAGTATTGAAAACAAAAAATAAAACCCCCTGGAGTTTATTTAGGGTTTATCAGATTTGGCCAAGTAGGAAAAAGGTATGAACATATTTTTGGTCAAAGCCACGATTTTTTGGTTGGCCATAACTTTTTTCAACTAGGCTAAACCTGAGAGTTGTTTTTGCAATTTTTTAACAGACATTTATAGCTATCTTTTGACACCAAACTCTCTTCTCTGGGTTTTGCCTGAAAAAAATTATAATCATTTTTCTAGCGCGGGGGATGATATGTTTCGCTTATTAATATTAAGGGAGATTTTACGGTAATTGCCATCGGTTTAGGATAGCGCATGAGGAGTAGAGGCTTGGGGAAAAATCGGGAATGAGGATTCCCGGGGATGGGCCCGGCCGGTCGCGCATTTTTTTTTATCGAATTAAATATATTAATAATTTACATAAAATTCTAGCTAATTGTAACTAATATATGGCCAATCGAACGTTTTACTCGAATTTTTCCATAGAATACGACATCGGCTTAGCATTTATATTCTGGTGCAAAAGAAAATTGCAGAAATGGTTAGGTGTTAAAAATAGAGTAAAATGACCAACTAAATGAACCTAAATACCTGCTCCCTAATATAGGCCCCCCCCCTCTAATAATATAGACACTTCTTCATAAAGACATTGAAAAATATAAGCCAACCCACTATTATAAGCCACCCTTATAATATACCGTATTTCCTGTATTAGACCCCCCGGGGGGATTTATTTTTCAACCCCCCTCCAGAGGGGNGTTTGAATTATGGTTATGCAAATATATATGGTTGTATTGATAGTAAAATCAAATAAGTATGATAGATTTTCGCAAAAAATGTGAAACTTTTCTCAACAGTTGCCCAGTTGAAGTGGGCGAAAATAAGAATAAAGTTTATTTAAATTGTTGGGGCGGAAGCGCGCCAATTAGAGGATTCAAATGTGATGACTTTTAATCCCGCGTGTTTTCCCATTTTTCCCTTTCCTTCCCTCACATTCATTCAATTGTAATCCTATTTCGCCCCCTCAATTGCTATACCCCACAATTTACTTATTTCGCAAAATAAATATTTATCATTAATTGTTTGGAACTTGTAATTGTTAGCACCAATTACCTATAAGGACCCAACATAATTGGCGACGCCCTGCAAATTCAAAAGCTCAGGCGCGGAAAATCTCTGCACATCGGAATTCGGTAAAAAGAAATTTTTTTTTGTTCCCCATCGACAGGAATACGGAATTTTCATCGACCGCTTCGACGAAAAGTTTTCGACATCAAACATTCCTGGCAAATATCTAGGCGATATTTGTCAGAGGTAGCCGTCAACTCAACAAATTCTTGGCAATTATCTAGGCGATAATTGTCAGAGGGAGCGTCTGTTAAGCACTCTAGGCGAGTCCTTAACAGTCTACATCCAAATCTAACCTTTCTGCTCGCACCAATTTGTAATTGGTTGTTGACTAGCTTGTAGCTAGCTCGAGCCTCATCATCAGTTTTGCACAAGCTTGTAGCGCGTGCATCGCTTTTCTTACTCTTCAATCACATCGGCCGAGCATCCAACAGTTCAACAATCATCGAAAATGGCACAGCCGGAGGTGAGCATGAAAGACCTGATGGCGATGATGGCACAGCTCATCAAGCAGCAAAGTCAAGCCACTGCTGGAGCAGGCATCTCCGCTGCGGCCACCGGTCATCCACAGGCTCCGCTCGTCCCTCCGCTGCCTGACATCCTACCTTTCGAGCCCAGCGATGACAAAAGCCGCGTCAGCGAATGGATCGATCGCTTCCAATTCGCCATCGATTGTGCGGCACCGAACTTGTCCGGCGACCTAAAACTAAAGGCGCTGATGAACAAGCTTTCGGATACAGCTTTCAGCGAGTACACCAGGTGTTGTCTACCTCGCAAAATCACCGATTTCAACTTCGATCAAACGGTGGCAAACCTGGGAAAGCTGTTCGCTCGTCCTCAATCCATCTTCGTTGATCGCTATGAGTGCTTGAAGGCCAGCAGAGAGGAGCACGAAGATTTCCGCCAATTCGTGAATCGGCACAAAAAGCTGCTAAGGGATTTCCAGTTCACGCAGATGAAGGAGCAGCAATTCAACTGCTTGATGCTGTTAACTGACCTCAAGTCACCAAGTGACGCGGCATTGAGGCAGCGAATCCTCACAAAGCTCACCCAAGATGGGGATAGTGTCCAATATGACGAAGTCATCGAGGATTGCATCAATTATATGACCACCATTTCCGAAGACTACAGTATGCGCCCATATTTTCCTGCCCCGATCTCGCTTTTTTCTGCTGGACCCTGTCCAGCCAAAACCCTAGAGGCGATCGCACGCGTGCGTTTCGTCGTTGATCAACGCCATTGCTGATCAGACGCGTGCGCCGCTGGGCCGCACGCGTGCGACAGTGATCAGACGCGTGCGCCGCTGCAACGCACGCGTACGCCAGTAATCAGACGCGTGCGCCGCTGGGACGCACGCGTGCGCCATTTTCCTGCCCCGATCTCGCTTTTTTTAGCTGGACCCCATCCAGCCAAAACCCTAGGGGTGATCGCACGCGTGCGTATCAGGTTCAGACGCGCGCGCCGCTGGGACGCACGCGTGCACCAGTGATCAGACGCGTGCGCCGCTGGGACGCACGCGTGCGCCAGTGATCAGACGCGTACGCCGCTGGATCACGCGCGAGCGCCAGTGATCAGACGCGAACGCTGCTGAGCAGCACGCTTGCACCAGTGATCAGACGCGTACGCCGCTGCAACGTACGCGTACGCCAGTGATCAGACGCGTACGCCGCTGGACCGCACGCGTGCGCCAGTGATCAGATGCGACTGCAGCGGGCGCGCGCGCGAATTATCGCTTTATGAATACATGGACTTTGTAAATGCGCAACTTCATGGAATATTAAAAAATTATTAATAAATTATGGTTATTATTATTATAGAGTAAAATTGCCAGAGGGCATATTTATTTGGCTATCCTCAATTGAATTTCAATATATTATTTGTACAAAAAAAGTAAAAGAAAAAATGCAATGATTTGTTATGTGATAAGGGCAATTTGTGCCCCGCGAGAGATGGCAACCAGATTGATTATTTTGGTACCTAACAAATAAAGAAATGGATGAGAAATTAAAAAAGGGGAACCGGAAATGGGCCTATGCCCATTACAAAACATATTGGCTTGGCCATAAGCCAAGAGACGAGGGGGGGTGGATTGGCGGCGGCGATGAGAGATGATCTAAAGGTGAATTCGCAACAATGAACAAAGAGAGGGAGGGGTAGGGTGTTGAACTTTTTTTGCAGGCAAAAGTCGCCGTCCCCGATGCGCCGCAGCTTAGCAGAGATCTTAATCTCTCAAGGTCAGTTTGGCCAACTCATTTTACTTTGCCATTTCCTCCTCCGTCTCCTTTCCTTTCCCCTTAATTCACAATTTTTCTTTTATTTTTTAATTTTCTCTCTTTTTTAGCGCAATTTCGACTTCAACAAAGAGAAAAATGCAACGACAGCCGCCGCAACAACAACAAGCGCCGCCAAAAAAGCATGTGCGCAATCAGGGAGCCCAGGATGGACAAAAGGGGGACAAACAGGAGGCCCAAAAGCGAAAGGTCCTTTTTTTGGAGGATTTAATGGGCAAAGCCAGTATACCTTTTTTGACCAATTTCCCCTTTTTAGGCAACTGAAAAATTGGAAACCAGCGGCGGCGAGAAAGTGTCCCGCATTTTGGTCCATTATGCAAAACCCTTCGATATGGGTCAGTTTGGCGGCACTGGACAATCATCAGGCAATCAAACATTGCGCCAAGATCAGCAGGTGGGGGAATCTGTTTAATTTTTTTCACCTCCAAATATTGAAGTTGCATTCATTACCTTCCCCTTATTAAAACCTCAGCAATTCTGCTGATCTGATCCTGATCAGAACCAGATTTTATCCATTCTGATCAGAATCAAAATTTTATAAATCTGGGACTGATCAGGTTCAGATCAGCAGGATTGATCCGAATCAACTTTACCCGTTTCTACTAATATTATGGTTGCAAATAGATCCCACTTTCTGATCGGTTTCCCCCTCCCGGATCTAAACTAAGTATATTTTTGGCACCTTTTGCAGGGATTGGACGCAAACTTGGCCGCATTGGCAACATCGGGAACTGGTGGTGGTGGATTGTCAAGCTCGGGAACTGGTGGACAAGGACAGGTGGGTTTTTTGATTAGGACTGTCCCTTTAATCATCCTCCCTCTCTGATCACCCAGATCACCTTGTTCCTCCGATCATCCTCCCTCTCTGATCACCTTGCCCCTCTGATCATGATCATGCTCACTCTCCTGATCACCCCGATCACTTTGCCCCTCTGATCACCCAGATCACCTTTTCCCTCCGATAATCCTCCCTTTCTGATCACCCAGATCACCTTGCCCCTCTGATCATCCTTCTACTCCCGATCACCCCGAAGTAGATTTAACCATTCTTCCTGATCAGTTTCCAGATCTCTTCCCCACTGATCAGTCGCCAGAAATCTTTCTATAATTGATTACTCCAACTGATCATTTCCCCGAAATTTTCCCCATTGATCAGTCCACTCTTCCATATCCAATTCTCTTGCCCGATCGGATCAATCCAATCTGATCAGTATTGAGTGATCCACTCTTGCCCGATCGGATCAATCCAATCTGATCAGTATGGAGTGATCCACAACTAGCAAGATCTGTGGTTAATTAACTCTGTTCCCCCTGATCTGATCACTCCATACTGATCAGGATGACTGATCCAACCCTAATGATATGTGATTAGTGATGGATCAGATTCTGAATTGACATTATTATTTTTTGCCTTTGACAGATTGTTGTGCGCGAGCCAGAAGCTGATCTGAACTTGGAAATGGTCTCTTTTGCAGATCGGGAGGTAAATGGAGGAAAACCCGAACTGCTCCCTATCGTTTAAACATAATATGGCCTATAATCAAATACTCTTTTTTACAGATGCCAGCAGATGTTGCCGCACGCTTGCAGAAGCGCCAGCAGGAGGAGTTGGAGAAGATGCGAGAGCAAGCGCGTACATTGATGCCGGCGGACATTGAATGGGTGCAACCGATCAATCCCGAGACGGGGTTGACCGCGCATCAGTGGTTACTCAGTGGATGGACTGTTGGCATGGAGATTCCGTGAGCCAAAAAAGGGGGGCTATGATTGAGAGAGAAGGGGGGGAGATAGTTAGCTTTATACTTTCATACCAAAAAAAAATGCTTTTCATTTCAATGTGCACTTTTGAACTCAAAAATCGATTTTGCTTTAAAGACACCGCCGAATACCTCTTTTTAGTTCAATGTGCCAATTTGGTTAATTTGATTTTAGGCACACTTTTTTGATAGATATTATTGTGCCGTACCATTTAATACCAAATTAAACGATTCAGAATTTTCGAGGAACGGCATAATTAGGCACATTATTCAGGGACGGGGAGGGGGTAAGAACTATCTTTTGACACCAAATTTTGATTGGTCAGATCGGTGCGTGCCCGAATCGTGTCAATCCGTCACTTCCGCATATTGTCCAACATCCCGGGAGTGGCCATGATCCTGACATTCGATTCGCAAACGACCCTGGAGCTCGCGCTGCACGCTTGGGCACCGGACACCGGACGACTGAAGAAATTGCATGAGGGCCAAGTCGTGCTCTTTCGAAAGTTGGCTGTGCAGGAGCATTCGGCGCCTGTAGTGGTGGCACCGCATGATGCCAAAAAGCCGAAGCCGATCATAGAGCGGGGCTCCTTCCTCTTCACCGTGTTCTTCAACCGCAAAAGTCAAGCTATTCCGGTGCCGCGCGAGCCGGGCGGTGAGTTTCGCTTCCGCTTGCACATACATTAATGTACCAAATGCTGATTGCTCCATTGCTGTTTAGCACCGCTTTCGCCCATCGTGCTGGACGCGGATGACGGAGAGGAGGGGGACGACAAGGAACCGGAAGAGGAGGATGAATTGGATGACGACGACGAGGAGGAGAACAGTGAGGCTAAGAGCGATCGCCCCATGGTATGATGATGAAGATGATCAACTGATCATGAGTTTGTATGGAGAGCGAGAGAGGGGGGGAGAGAGAGAGAAAAGAGGATTAATATGGTGTGTGTGGAGCGATTAAGCTTGATTGTTTTTTTCCGATTGATGTTAACCGATATCATAATATTTTTTATTCGCAATCATTTATTCATTTAGCCAATGCATGAATATTTTTTAAAAATTATTTGAAGCTTAATCGCTTCACATATTACCATAGAAGGGATATTTGTTGCGGGGGAAAAGGGGATTAGGCCCTGAAAACTTATGTTGAGCATAGGGGGAGGGATAGGAGCGTAGAAGGGCATGCCGGAATTCAAGACCATTCTCGATTCCAAAAAATCGGCTTCTAAAGCTATGACTCTTTTTGGGGGGGGGGCGGCATTATATTTTTGCAAATTGGATTTTATAGAGCTATGCCATTCTATAGTTTGCTTGTATGCGTACAGCCAATGGGCGTACGCTTAGGATACTGGACGTACTTTTGATGTAGGCCCCGATCGTATGCGTCCGCACACATTTTCTTCTCGCATGCCATTGCTCGTACGCCTCCACCCCATGCCTGGACGCGTCTGCCGCCCCCCCCCCAAAAAAGTTAGTGCGCGGACGCCAAATGGTCGTACGCATCTGCTTTTTCGCGGACGCCTACGCCAAATGTTCGTACGCGTCCGCCAAATGCTCGTACGCGTTCGCAAATGGTCGGACGCGTACGCCAAATGCTCGTACGCGTCCGCAATTGTCCGGACGCGTACGCCAAATGCTCGTATGCGTCCGCCAAATGCTCGTACGCGATCGCAAATGATCGGACGCGTACGCCAAATGCTCGTACGCGTCCGCCAAATGGTCGTACGCGTTTGCCACTGTCAGGACGCGTACGCCAAATGTTGGTACGCGTCCGCCAAATTCTCGTACACGCTCGCAAATGGTCGGACGCGTATGCCAAATGCTCGTACGCAACTGCTTTTGCGCGGACGCGTACGCCAAATGTTCGTACGCGTTCGCAAATGGTCGGACGCGTACGCCAAATGCTCGTACACATCCGCCAAATGGTCGTACGCATCTGCTTTTGCGCAGACGCGTACGCCAAATGTTCGTACGCGTCCGCCAAATGCTCGTACGCGTTCGCAAATGGTCGGACGCGTACGCCAAATGCTCGTACGCGTCGGCAATTGTCCGGACGCGTACGCCAATTGGTCGTAAGCGTCTGTTGACGTGCGGACGCGTACGCCAAATGCTCGTACGCCTGCTCCGATATACCCACCGAAAAAGGCATATAGCTGAACCATTTTTTGGCTTGCAAGCTTTGTGTACGGTTTTTGTGTGATTTAGAGGGCTGCGAAGTTCGTGGCCATCCAGCGCCTACGGCAAGCTGAGGAGGAGGCGCGCGCAGTGGATCGCGAGATTCGGCGTGACCGGGATGCCGCGCGCAGGGAGGCGATCCGCCACCAGCAGATGATCCTCTGGCGACTGTTCCAGCCCGGGGCAGAGCCGGAGGATCATCTGCTGCAGCCGCTGGACGAGGCCGACTGGCGCTTTTTTGAAGGCCAAGGCGCGGAGGAGGGAGAGTGGCTGCGGGCGAGCGGCCTCACGCAGCGACAAATCGATCGGCTGCTGCGTAACCCGCTGCCGGCGGCAAAGCAGCAAGAGTTGTTGGCTTCCGTCACAACTCTCGCCGCGTCTTCGCTTCCAGCGGGAGCGGACCCGCAGTGCCCGGTGTGCTTTGACAAATTGAAGGGGGAGCGCGTGGTTCGTATGCGCTGTGGGCACATTATGTGCTTTGGGTGCACCCAAACCGAGATCAAGGTGCGACACCATTGTCCAATTTGCCGAAAAGCGATAGATACACACGAACCATCATCATCATCCACATCATAATTCTATCGGATCAGATCATCATCATCATCATTGATGTCCCAATTTTCCACAGTGCAATTTTATGGAACCAATCCATTCAAAGATAGTTCTTTATGCGTACGCATAACGACCATTCTTTGAAGGGATTGGTTCCATAAAATGGTTCTTTGGAAAAATTGGGACATTAATGACCGTATCATATGTATATTTTTCATGAAAATGATTAATAATCTATAATATTTTATCCGTAAGAAAACATATTTTTGGATTCATTTAATAAGTATAATAAATATATCTATCTAAAAATAATTGGAATTTCCTTGGGGGATGGCTGTTTCGTTTCCTCGCGGAAGATACAGGGTTTTGTGCATGTTTTATCAATAGTTTCATTGCAGTTATCCAATTAGCATGCTGGCAGATTATACTTATACATAGATTGCTTAATTAATTGTTTACTAGGGAAAGTGAATAATTTTAAATGTTCAATTGGGAGCGAGAGAGAGAGAGAGAGAAATTCACATGATAATGCCGCATTTTTAGCCACTTCCATTAGAGCTTCTGCGGGACATTGCGCAACAGCTTCCAGCCCATCTGTCGGTGCGGAATGCAGCGCTGACAGATGGGGGAACATTTGGCGCATATGTCCGATGCAAGCTCCGACGATTGCGTCTGCCTTCTATCATTGATACAATCGCGGCCCGAATGTCCAGCATTCGCAGGTGCGCCATGCCAGCTGATCCTGATCGCTGGTGGATCGGTTGTAGGACAATCCCTCAAACCGTGTGTTAGATGTTGTCCGCCTATGGGAACCCATCCGTTCACATTGTAAAATTTGTTTTGTTTGCATGGACTTCATCATCAACATCAATTCTTTTGACAACTTTGCATCCCATGCAATCTGCAATCACACTTTCCATGTTTCATGTCTGGGGCATCGCGTTTATTTTCGCGGGAACCCACCACCCACTCATTTCAAGTGTCAGGTCTGCATAATGATGACAGACCCATCGCCCTACTTACTATGGCGTGACGAATACATAATGAAAACCAAACCACCTCCCTTCTACTTTTGATGGAATTGTTTTGACGTGACGAATAAATATTTTTTTCTGATGCGAAGCAAGACACACTGGGTAGTCTTGGGACACTGGTAGATTATACTTATACATGCATGGCTTAATCAATGGTGTTTATTAGTTTTAATTGAGAGAGAGAGAGAGAGAGAGAGAGAGAATAAAGGGGGTACGATCGGTGAAGACTGGGGGGGAATTTGTGGCTAATATGTTTATTTGGGTTTAGCAAACCGGTGCTGGCCGACCCGCACCGAACCGAAGAGCACCAGCACCACCACCAGCAGCAATCGGAATGGAAGCGGAGGAAGAGGAGGAGCAAGAGGAGGAGGAAGAGATCGCTGATGAGTTTGAGGAAGAGGATGCCGGCGATGCGGACAACAACAACATCGCGCACTTTTGCCAGGTGCTTGGCACCTGGCAGCGGACCGCATCGCGCTCCCGCTCCACCCTGAGCGAAACGGTGGACGTGCGGTTGCGCAACGGCGCCGATGCGCGCCACCCGGAGACACTGCTGCAGCAGTGCATTGAGCACTTGCTGGAGCGTGTGCTGCGTGGGCGACCGGTACCGTTGCGTGTTGGCATCGGCATGCAGCCACCGGGGTGGGAGCACTGCTACTACGTGCCGCTGCGGGACCCGCGCCAGAACACACCGGCGGCAATGGCCGCCCATCTAGAAGAGCTGGCGCGCCATTACGATGGCTTCTCCGTTTTTGATGGAACCATAAGGTTCAAAATCAGCGCAATCTGGAGTGTTGCTGGTAATTGCTGGTGGACAATTGTGCTCTTTGCTCTAGCGGTTGCACAAATGTGTGTGTGTGTGTGTGTGTTCATTCACGCCTTTAGATGGGAACGGGTCAGTGCGGGGCGGCGCCTGTGCGGACACTGTGGAGCAGGCGCGCGGCACCTTGCGCTGCCGATCGCTGGTGCCGGTCGTGAACGGCCAGGTGGACCGGTGGTGCCTGGCGCGGGCAGTGCTGCACGGGCTGGCGGACCGTCAGCTGCGCGTGCTGGACCGTCGGCCGATGGCCGTGTTTCTCGCCCACTGCGTGGCACAGCAGGGACAGGCAGGCTCTGCGTCGGCCCAACAACTGCTGACCGCAGCGGGCGTCCCCCTGGACCTGCAACTGTACGGGGCACGGGAGGCGGCCCGCATCCAACGCCATCTGGATGCCACACTGGGCGCTGGCGAGGTCCGGCTCGTGCTGTTTGAGCGCGAGACCGCCTTCCGCGTGCTGTGGAAGGGGGCGCGACCGGCCCGATTCAACATCTGCCTGGTGCTGCAGTCCGGGCACTTCGGCTACATCCAGCGCCCCGAGCAGTTGTTTCAGGTTGGTGTGCATCCTGGTAAGTGCATACCCTCGCTCCTGTTTAGGCCAAGCAGTTTTGCGTGGACTGCGAGTCGCTGTGCGACCGGCGCTCGCATCCCCAGGGCTGTCGGGTGGTGTGCGCGCAGTGCATGCGCTTTGGCTGGGGCTTTCCGTGCGCGCGCCGCCCCGGGGACGATCAGGCGGCGTTGCAGTGCGCCGACTGCGGTTTCGTGTTACCCAATGCGGACTGCATGGTGGCCCATCGGCGCCGGGTGGACCCACCGCCACCGGGCTGGGAGCACGACCGGCGCTTTGGGCGCCCGCATCGCAGCATGTGCGAGGAGCGGCGCATCTGTGCACGCTGTCGGGGCATTGTGTGGGCGCGCGCCGGTGCTCATCGATGTCCTGCCGTCGCTGCACCAGCTGCATTGTTGGCACCCCAGCAACAACAACAACAACAACCAGCAGCCGCCATTGGTGGCGCGGTTGTTGTTCAGCAACAACAACAACAACAAATGTGCCAACACTGCCGGGGGCCGCATGACCCGGTGTGGACCCCGTGCTACATCCAGCCCTGCAGCTATGCCCGTCAGTGGTTGTGGGAGCGCGCTGGCGACAACGGAGAGCCGCCGCCACACGCCCCAATAGATGACGATGCGGACAATGGCGATATGGAGGAGGAGGAGGAGGAGGAGGAGGAACCGGTGGAGGAAGAGGATGACGCACCGCCCCAGCAAGGAAGAGCACGATAACGGACTAAGCGCGTCCGGTTCCTGTTCTGGGACGTGGAGTGCGAACAGGTGCCGGATGAGGAGGAGGCGGAGGGGGAGGAGCAGGAGGCAGACCAGCAGCGGCTATTGCTCCATCGCCATCGTCCGCTTCTGTTGTGCGCGGAGGTGCTGTGCGAGCGGTGCATTGCGCACGGGGTGCGCATTGAGCTGGAGCCGAGCCGGCAGGCCCCAGGGTGCTTCTGCGGTGTGCCCTGGCGCGGACCGAACCGTCGTCGGTGGGCCATGCCCATTGGCGCGGACGCGTTTGATGAGGATGGAGGTGCGGGGGCGGCGATCGCGGCACTACCAGCAGGCCAAATGCCTGCGGATGGGCTGAACCCGCGACGGCTGCACTTCTTCCACTGCGCGGCCACCGGGCGCGGCCCGATGGAGCAGTTCGCTGATTTTCTGCTGAACACGGGGCCCCCGAATGTGACCACCGTCATGTTGGCACACAACGGGGTACGTTGGGAGGCGGGAAGGAGGGGGGGGGACGGTGTCGCCAACATTCGCGTGTGAGTAGTGGAGTTTTTTTGCTTGTAGGGTCGTTACGACGTCCATCTGCTTCTGGAGGAGCTGCAAAGGCGAGGCGAGAAGCCCAGGCGCTTCGTCAGCAATGGGCTCCGTGTGTATGTGATGGAAATGGGGGGCAACCGGAAGCGGCAGCTGGTGTGCAAGGACACATCCGCCGCCGCCGTCATCAGCTGCTGAGCAAGCCGGCGCCTCCACCGCCTCCTCCTCGGAGGACTATCACGATGCGGCGGCGGTGGATGCCGATGATGAGCAGGAGACAAAACCGTCCTCTGCAACAACAACAACAACACTACACCAACAACAAAGCCGATCAGCCGCCTCCTCCTCCAGCCAGGCGGATGCCCAGCGCCGTATACAGCAAGCCATGGAGCAGGCCATGCGCAATGCGGGCCACCTGTCCATCGGGGGAGAGGGTGGCAAACAGATCATGCGGCTCCGGCAGGGCATCTATCAGCCAATACGTGACAGCAGCCTGGACGATGTGCTCGCCTACCACTTCATCGGGCGGCATGCAGCAGTGGGAACGGAGGCAAAGGCGCCGCCCGGTTACGGCACATTCATCGCCAATGCCAAATCGGATCTGCAGCTTCGACGTCTGCTGTTTGGCGGTTCCGATGGCAATGCTGGTAGTAGCAGTGGTGCTACAACGTCAAGGAGGCAGAGCAAACAGGCCGGAACCGGCGCATCACAAATACATAGCATCAAGAAAAGGCAGCAGCGTATTGCTGGTGGCAGCAATTTTCGCTTCAAACCTCAACTCTGGTGAGCTCTTCGTTGCTTTTTCCCCAAAATCCCACCAATGCTTTTTTAACTAGGCAATGAAGAGGAAAACGTCGAATGTTGATGCAGCAAAGGCTGGAGCGGATGGGGCGGCTAAGGCGGGAAGACAACTGGAACGTGTGCTGGACCCGCTATACAAGGACCCCGAATCGGCCGCCTGTTTCACCAGCACGGAGCCATTGTTGCGCGAGGCGCGTCGGGCCCATCCCGGCCTGGGCGTAACACGCGCGGAGGTGCAGCGCTACTTGGCCGGCCAACGGGTGTACACACTGCACCGGCAGGCGGTGCGCCGTTTCCGACGCCTGCCCACCCTAGCCTCAGGACTGCACACGGACTGGCAGGCGGATCTGGCCGACTTCCGACGTCTGAAGGCGCAGAACCGGGGCTTCGCCTACCTGCTGGTGTGCATTGACACCCTGAGTCGTCAACTGTTTGTGGAGCCGGTGCGCAGCAAACAAGGCGCGCACATGGTGGTCGCATTTGGGCGGGTGTTCCACCGGTGTGGCTTCGTACCCTGGCGCCTGTTGACGGACAAGGGCCGCGAGTTCACCGCCGCGGTGGTGCAACGCTTCTTCAAGGACCAGGACGTGCGTCACCACTGCATGGAGACATCACCGCTGTGGCATGCGGGCATGGCCGAGCGCGCCAACCGCAGTATCAAGGAGCGCCTGTACCGCTACTTCACCCACCGGGGAACCCAGTGTTGGGTGCCGGTGGTGCAACAGGTGGTCCACGCACTGAACGCATCACCGAACAGCAGCATCTTCGGCATGCGTCCCACTGATGTCACATTTGCGAATGCGGAGCACCTCCGTCGACGGCTGACCACCAAGGCGGTCACTGAGCGAAGCGGACACAGTTATCGCCGGGCACGCTTCCGTGTCGGTGACCAGGTGCGCATTGAGCGCCATCGGCACGCCTTCCGCAAGGGCTATCTGCCTCGGTTCACCGCCGAGGTGTTCACCGTGGACCGGGTGTGCGCCCAGCGCCATCCGGTGGTGTACAAGTTGCGCGACGCACAGGGGGAGCCGATCAGCGGCCTGTTCTACGCCCAGGATCTGTGCCTGGTGTTACAAACGCCAACGCCTACGGTCAACGCCGCCAGCTCAGAAAACACTGGCGAGAACGCAGATGATGATGGTGCCGTTTACACCATTGAACGAATACTGAAACGACGCGGGCAGCAGTGTTTCGTAAAATGGCGCGGGTATGCCAACAAGTATAACAGCTGGATTCCAGCCAACTCCATCATATAAATAATAGTTCATCAAGTGAGTTAGCACCAAAAGGCAATGATGAACTCCTCATCTTCATTCTCTTCAGCCCCCTTCTACATTGTGCTTCCATCCAACACCAACGTGGAGGGCAATCGGACCAACGCCTTCCGGGTCCACTTGCCGCGTAAGCTGCAGTTCAACGCCCAGGGGAGCGTCGGCCTGGCCGTCCTTGTCTACCCCCACTCGTGGCCCTCCCTTGGCTCTGTTGAGCCGCAATTTGTGCGCGTGGAATGGCTGTCCGGTGAGCAGGTGCGCATCCCGGTACCGGCCACCAGTGTGCGCAACCCCTGCGAGCTGTTGGCCAGTCTACATGCGGCGCTGGCCAGTGGCAGTGAGCAGCTAGCCAATGAGCTACGCCCGGTACACCACAAACATCAGAGGCTGGTCAGCGAGGCCGAGCGTGCGTCCGCCGCCGAGACTGCACGCTTATTGGCGGCGGAGGCAACGAAAGAAGAAGAGGAAGAGGGGCAGCAGTACAATAATACTACAATATCAAATGATAAGAACATCGGCGATGATGATGAAGATTCCAATCGCGTACCAATTGGAGCCGTACAGGTGCAGCAACGTGATGCGAAGCTACATGAGCGCAAACAAAGAGAGCGGCGCGTGTATGCGGAGAGCTATGCACGCCTGCTTGCTGAACTGGTACGCGTACAACTGACGGACCGTGAGCGAGCACTACTCGATGCGCATTTGGCGCTGGAGGGTGGCCTTGACCAGTGGCTTCGCTGCTATCAGAAGGCCCAGATGGCCTGCCAATTTCACTTCGATGAGGAGCGTCAACGCTTCCACCTGAAGCTGGACAAACGCAGCATCCGCAGGGTGGAACTGTCTGCCCAACTCGCCTACATCCTGGGCTTTCACACGCCGGCGCTGGAGGAGCCGGTGAACGTGGCGCGCTACCCGCCCGATATGAAGGGTGGCGTGTCCACCTTCTACGTGTACGCCCCCGGACTCGTTGAACCAGTGATCATCGGGGATGTGTGTGCACCGGTGCTGCGTGTGGTCAACATCCGGGGCTCGCCTGACGAAATGGTGGAAGAGTGCTATACCGCGGTGCAATACCATCGGCTGGTGGTCAAAGAAGTGTCCGAGATCCACATCGAAATACGCACCCCCGGCGGCACACTGATGCCCTTCCAATATGGCACCTGTACGCTGACCCTTCACTTCAAAAAAACCCCGTATTTCTAGCTCCATCATTTCCCCATTAAGCCAGCCCCCCCCCTTTCCCTCCTATTTCCTCCCTGTTTTTTGTATGTCTTATGTTGTATATCGTTATATAAAAAACAACCGATAAATTGTTTTTACCCCACAATCTGCTCTTGCAACTGTATGAACACGCTGCAAATCAACAACATTCTGTCGAGGAGCGAGCTCACCCGCGCACACTACGTGAGCTGCTTTGCAGCCGACCGGATTCCCCGTGCCGTGATGCCCGTGGGGATGGTGGGTCGCCAGCACCACCACCAGCGGACAACACCCTGTTGTATGGTGCTGAACACGGACAGCGCAGCCGGTCCCGGTATCCACTGGGTGGCCGTGTTTGTACAATCGCCCACGGTGGTGGACTACTTTGACTCGTTTGCGGACTGGCCACCACCCAGTGCGCACATTGCCGCCTTCCTGCACACATTTCCGCACGTGAACCGCAACGAGCGCTGTCTGCAATCGGACCGGTCCAGCGCATGTGGCAAGCATGTGATCTACTTCCTGTGCCGCCGCTGTCAGGGTTGGCCCCTCCAGCGTATTGTGCACCATATGGCGGGCTCAAGTCGAGCCCCGATCGGCTGGTCCACTCATTCGCGCGAAAATTCATTTTTGATCAGGATGATGAGTGGTTGGTTGGTTGGCTGGGTGCCTCCCCCTCCCCTCCCCCTCCCCCAATAAACTTTACGCCTATATTAAGAATACAGTATTAGTAGTCTCTTACTAGTCTGCAAGCTCCACAATTCCAACAACATCAACAAATAATACATCAAAAATCATGCACGTGGATTTTGATCCATTGCAGATTGATTGGTCCGACTTTGTGGTGCTGGGAAGCGGAGGCGGCGGCGCCACCGCTGTTGATGGAACGGTGATGTCTGGTGGTGGTGGTGGTGGCGGTTACGCAGCCGCCGCATACCCGGTGTTCGCTGGGATGCCGTATCAGCGCGGAGCGGGCGGCCTCGGCTCCATGTTCCGCCGCTTCCTCCGTTTCCTGATCCCGTTGGGTAAACGGGCCGGCATCGCTGTTGGGCGCCAGGGTCTGGAAACGGGCAGCAATGTGCTGTCCAGCGTACTGGCCGGCAAAGACCTGAAGGAGTCATTGATCCATGAGGGCCGAGCTGGCCTGAAGAATCTGCTGGAAAAAGCGGCCGACAATGTTGGCAAGCAGCAAAAGAGCGGTGGCGGTGGCAACTTTGACTTCAAACGGTACAAAAAACAGCTGACCGTCGGTGCCGCCGCTGACGTTGGTGGCGATGCTGATGAGAGCCCCACCAGCATCGGAAGGAATATAAAAAGGCCAGGCAAGGCCGGCCTGTTCTCCACCATTGGTCCCAGAGGTATCAGCACCGATCCCAAATCAACAATAACAACAACAGCATCACCGCTGGCATCACGCAAACGTAACGCTGCTGCAGCCGTGAGGAAAAGTAACAAGGGCAGCACGAAAAGGAAGAGGCGTGTCCGAATCGATACACTGGGCACCTATTAGCAGTTGTAGCAGTCAGAGCAAGATGAGTTGCCCCCAAAGGATCAGTGAGCAGAGTGCGTTGGCGTTCAACACCGCACTGAATGTGTTCACGGTGCCGCCCACCAACGTGTCGGTCAGCCGCTCATTCTTCCGCGAGCTGTTGCCTCTATCCACCATCAGCCAGGAGGGGCCCTATCTGTTCAGGCTGTTCAACGACAACCTGTGGGCCGATCTGTCCCGTGTGTACCTGTACCTGGAGCTGGCCCTGGAGAAAACGGATGCGGACGGTCAGCTGGTCCCGCTTGACGCTCCCCCCGCGGATGCCGCCGTGGGCTGCATCCAGAGCATTGGCCAGACCTTCGTCCAGCAATTAAAGGTAGGTTGCATGCTATCTCTCTGTTGCTTTGGTGGAATATGATGATTGACAGGTGGAGGTGCAGAACACGGGCACAACAGCGGTACGCTGTACCCCTATAAGGCGTACATCACCAATGAGCTGTCCTTTGCGGACAATGTGAAGCGCAACTTCATGGCCTCTTCTGGCTACTATCGCACCGTGAAGCATGATGAGGCCACCGATGAGGGCTTCCGCGCGCGCGCTGCACGCTTTGCGGGCGGCCGCAAGGCCCGCTTCTTCTCCCGGCTGGACTTTGATCTGGGCAACCAGGAACTGTACCTGTTGAACAACATGGACGTCCTGTTCACCATCTACCGCTCCAAGGACGCCTTCCTGATGCACTGCTTGGAGCCGGGCGTGGACGGCAAGCGATATTGCGTCCGTGTGCATGACATCAAGCTGTACGTGAAGATGATCGAGGTGCAGCCGTCGCTGAACATGTCCATCTACAAGACGCTGGAGAAACAGCCGGCAACCTATGCGGTGCGTCGTACGGAGCTGAAGTCCTGCTTTCTGACCGCCGGTCGTACGGAGTTGGACCACAACGTGTTCTCAGCGGCCATCCCCCGGCGGTTGACCATTGCGCTGGTGTCCAATCGGGCCTTCAACGGTCACCCGTCCTATTCCCCGTTCAACTTCCGGCCCTATGGCGTTCGGGACATCAGTGTGCACGCGGCCGGTCATGTGTACCCGGCCACCCCATATCGCATGGACTTCACCGGCGCCGCCTTCATACGCCCCTTTGTGGACATGTACGAGGCGCTGGGCATGGCCAACTCGGACCGCTCCATGGACATCTCGCTGGAGCAATTCCACGACGGGTGGACCTTCTTCGTGGTGCCAATGACCTCCACACTGGATGACAGCTGTGGCTTTGAACTGCTGCGTTCGGGTACCACCAGTGTCCGCCTCCAGTTCAATGAGGAAATTCCGGCGGGCGGCATCGAGATGATCGTGCTGGGCGAATTCGATCAACTGATCATGATTGACTACAACCGACACATTGTCACGGATTCCAAAATTGCATAAATACGGTGCAAACATCCATGGCCATCACCACAAAATCCACATGATAGTTTTTGACATCCCCAACCTTTTCAGCATGGATCAGTTAAATTACTCTTCCTTCTTCCCCTCCTTCTCTACTAGTCCAATTCCACCACCACCGCCAATGGATGGCGATGATGCTGGACCCCTGTTAGCAGCAGCCGCTAGCCACCAACAACACCGTCCTTTCCTGAAACTTTTCATGCTTATCCAGTACACCCTGGTCCTGCCCCTGATCACCCTGTGCCTGATAGGCGTGGCGCGATGGCTGCGCCGAAACGGTCTTATCCCCTCCACCGCTGCTACTATACCCCCCATGGGGATGGGGGGCCTACCGCCTTCTCCTCCTCCAAGTGCTGAGGATGTCTATAATCCTATCATCAAACAATAATAACCCCGCTTCCTCCCCCCCCCCAATCTGTGATGTATTTCGGTGTATAAACATGAACTCATATGATGGTTGATGATGTCTCAGCTCTCATGTATCACACATACAAACATGTACCTATTCCTTCAATAATCAGAAACCGTGATGGGGATCAGCCGGCGCGAAAAAGTCTGTTCCGCCGCTGGCACATTGCGTACGCTTATATGGGATCAGAGGCTGTTTGCTCATGATGATTATGATGCGCATCATGCATCACCATCATCAATGAAAACAGCAGGCCTCACCAATCTTATAAGCTGCGCCTTGTGCCATCAGCGGTCAGACTCATTGCCAATGCCATCAGCATCTCTTCAAAAAGGGAATTCAATCACTGGCGCGCGCGTGCGCTACAGCGGCGTACGCGTCTGAAGAATGTCGCACGCGTGCCCTGCAGCGGCGTACGCGTCTGAAGAATGTCGCACGCGTGCTGCTCAGCAGCATTCGCGTCTGATCACTGGCACATGCGCGCGATCCATCGGCGTACGCGTCTGATCACTGGCGCACGCGTGCGGCCCAGCGGCGTACGCGTCTGATGACCAATGGCGCTGATCTCCAATGGCGCACGCGTGCGATCGCCTCTAGGGTTTTGGCTGCTCAGGTCCAGCAGAAAAAAGCGAGATCGGGGCAGTAAAATATGGGCGCATACTGTAGTGACTTAATACAGGAAATACGGTACCTAAGCATCTCTTTGCGATGGAACATTGAAAAATATAAACTTGATCAACCATGAAAAAATTGTAATCAAAATCTGGCCAAATCTATTATTTTGGCCATAATAATTGTCATTTGTATCAATTCAAAACACTCACTCATCTAATAAGTCTTTTTATTTTTTTAACAACAATGTCAAATCTATGTATAGAATGCCTTCGATGCTAAATTTATAACATGATCCGCAAATAACGTCTCGCCAACTTTTCACTTTCCCTCCACGAAAATGGATGAAGCTTATTTGTCCTTTCTGGAAAAACCCAATTTAGGATGATGATCAACGGCAGCTTTTTAATGATGACAAAAAATAATGAACCCGTTCATTAGTCATTTAGTTGACTTAGCTGCTTTGTTGGTAGTGTAAAATTTTGAATGGTCAGAAAAATGCCACATGAATACCACACCGGAGAAATATTAAGGTCAACATTTTAACACATTTTTTGTACTATTTTATACTATTTAAACGCTCTTTATATGCCCAAAAACCGCGGTGCCATCTTGATTCGGCTCCGAAATTTTGGAAAAAATTTTTATTTCTTTTTTCCACTCTTCTTCCATTTCTTTCTAAAAAATATATATAACTCGGCAATTAATTATAAAAGAAATAAAACTTTTGAAAATTATGGTGGATCAAGATAGGCTCAGAACTTGATAAAATTTTCTTTTTTTTTAAACTAGCCTGTGTTAGATTTAAACTAAATATATGCAAAAAATTTATACACTTTAGATTTTTTGATGTTTAAATCTTTCCCCTTGAATTTCCCATAAAACATGATCTTTCGAAAATTCTGATTTTTTTCAAATTTCTATTCAGGCTAACTAAGAAGTCTTGTCTTGTTTGTTTTTCTCGAACTTCCTTAAGCAATTTTTCGCTCCCCCCCCTCCCCACTTGCATTTAAAATAATTTTGGTATTTTTTTGGTTCATAAAAATAATATAAAAAATTGTAACCTAATATATTTACAGTATCCATCGTATACCTAAGTTAAGGGACAATGATGAAGGTATTATTCGCGATATTTGTGGCGCTTTTCAATTCATTATATTCTATGAAATGTGCCGAAGATGCTTCAATGGAACAAACTGCTCTCAATTCCAAAGGTGAATACTGTAACATCAAAAATTGTTCACAGTTTACTTTTTCCAACTTTCCGATTATTTATCGAGAACATGTTTTCCGATTCATATTGATATTTCTTTTAAGGAGAAAAAAATTAAATAAAAACTATAAAAAGCACTTATGAGTTTAGAAATGAATTCGGAATCGAAATTATGTTTTAATCCTCTCTGCTGGATGGGATCTTCTCTAAATAAATGGATTATCTCTCGTTTTCCAATTTTTAATTTTCTGCAAAATTAACCTTTTTTATTTGTGAAAAATTCCCGAAAAAAACTAAAAGAAAATTGAAACATAAATTGAACAACTACCGTAACATTTATAATAATGGTATTCTTGTCGTATAAAATTATGAATTATACATGTCCTATTTATTATTGACTTGGTTTCAGCACCCATGGTGAAGACCACCCATGGTTGGGTGTCCGGCTTCAGCGCACTCAACAACGCCGTAGACGTGTTCTATGGCATCCCATTTGCTCGACCTCCGATGGGCGAGCTCCGATTTGAGGTCATTCAAGAATTTTTTTTTGAATTTTCCTATTACATGTGGAGTTCATGTCTACTTTGAACTTTTAAGAAAATTGTTGATTTAGCTGAATACTTTAATGGAATTTTCGAGGATGCTGAACATGATGTATCTAGATTCCAAATTCAAATAAAGGGAAATTTAGGTAAAAAATGTTCAAAATTCGAAAAATTAGAGAAAATGGTATCATTTTCAACATCTCAAAAATTCCTAGGAGTTTTTTACGACCAAATAAAAATCATGAGGGGGGGGGGGTTCGGGATAGATAGATATAGATACAAATCCACAAATAATTTTTTCACTCAATTTCTCATCATTTTTGATTTTTCCACAGATGCCAAGAAGCCCCGAGAAGTGGAACTCCATTTTGAATGCAACTGCGCGGAAGAGCAGTTGCTATCCGCACACAACTGCATCTGCGGGTGGGGGACTGACAATTACGGGCCAATCAAGCGGGAACTACAGCGAGGACTGTCTGTACCTGAACATTTTCACACCCCACGGAAAGGTAGGGTGAAAATGAATTATTTAGACACCGTTTTTGGACCGAAGCTATAAAAAAATTATGGGTTCCACAAAAAATTGTGGTTTCCCATTATTTTCAGGTTTTTCCAATTGTATAGAATCTAAGTCTAACGTCAGTATCATCAGGACATGTCATTAATTTTTTTTGTTTCACCTCAGAAAATTTATTTTTATTAACTCCCTTATATTTTTCTGATATTATTCTGATATTATTTATACTGCGGTCGCTAGAGCAAGATCAATTTAAATCCATTTTTGCAGTCGAGTGAGAACTTTGAAACGAAAAGCATTGTTCGAGTTATAACTCGGTTTAAATCGAAGCTAAAGAACGAGCTTGTGTGAAAAAATAGAGCTAATTATTAGCTACAAAATAAGCCCAAAACCATCTGAATTGGTCCAGCTTAAAAAGTTATGGCCAAAATAATTATTCGTGCGAACATTTTTTGTAAACTGGCCGAAACAAGTGGTTATCTTAGCCATAACTTTTTAGACTAGGCCAATTCGGATGGGCTTAGGCTCATTTTGTAGCTAATAATTAGCTCTATTTTCTTGCACCAAGTTCATTTCTCTAGACAGTTTAAACCGAGTTTTCCAAAACTGCAGCGACCGCAGAACACATATCTTCATGTAAACTCTATGATTATATAAAAATCAATTTTTTGTTACATGATGATAAATAAATATACTATCAGATTCCGACATATGACCAATAAAATACCTCTTGTTAATATGTAGAATTGTAAAAGACTCATCTTTCTAACAATTTCAATTTTTGGCGTGACTTCATCGCACTTGAGCATCATGTCAAATGACGCGATTTACCACACAAAATTCATGTCAGATTTGATTCCAACAATTTTCTTCATTTTAAAAAACTTTTTGGCCCATTCAAAATTATGGATTTGTTAAAATCATTGATTCAGAACGGAAAATATGCCGCAAAATTCCCGGTAATGCTTGCCATCCATGGAGGGGGCTTCCAGATGGGTTCGTCTGCTCGCTTCGATAATGTCTCGGATGTCGGCATCAATTTTGTCCAACATGGCATTGTGTTGGTCAGCATACAGTACCGAGTTGGGGAACTGGGTAAATATTGACAGTTTTTTTCAAAAAAAAATATTTAAACAATTTTCACACTTTAGGGTTCGCCTCCACCGGCGACAGCGTTTTGCCCGGAAATCTGGGCCTCTGGGATCAGGTCCAAGCGCTGAAGTTTGTGAAGGCAAACATCGCCAGATTTGGTGGGGACCCGGACCAGATCACGCTGAAAGGCCAATCGGCCGGCTCGGGCAGCGTGAGCTCCTTGGTACTGTCACCGGCTAGCAGAGGTATGACATTTACCCTGAAAGTTCCAAAATATAAAAGGTTGTCTCATCAGAATCTTTTAAAACACTTGGCCAAATCAAAAAGTAAAATATAAAAAAAGAGCATTTTAACAATCTCCCATTTTGACATTTCCAATGAATAAACCTTCAGTTTCAAAATGAAAAAGCAATTTTGGCACTATCGGTAAAACGCTAATTTTGGCACATTTTTAACAATCGCCAATTTTTGGGATGATAAACGCCAAATTGCGAAGCATTTTCGGAAAACGGCATTTTCGAGCTGAATAACTCTCATATTCAGAAGATAAATAAATCGTCACGAGCAACATCCATTATCATTTTTAGACTTGTTCAAACGCGCAATCCAAATGAGCGGATCCGCGGTGTCTTCCTGGGTGTACGGCTCCCGGGTGGTCAACGACACGATGCGATTGGTCCGAACACTGAATTGCACGACAACAAATTCGACCAGTATCAAGAGATGTCTGAAGCAAAAGACAGTCGAAGAGATTATGGCAGCAGTTTCCGAAATGGTAAGTGAAATAGGAAAAGCGAAATATGAAGTTCCAATGTGGACGATATACAAATTTTTATAATCTATAATATAAGAAACAAAAGTTTGTGCTGGCCATAAATATACAAATTAGATCATCCAAGAGGGAGATTTTTAGAAGAAAGTTATGAGCAAAATAAAGAAAAAGTTATGCCAAAACAAACAACAAAATGGTGGCCATAATTTCTGAGGTCTTGTAGGATGATTTTTTTGCAATTTTATAGCAGAAATTTATGCCTAAATTTATTGATACTAAACTCACTCTTCTTTATATATAATTTATTATATATTTTTATTTTTTAGGGTTCTGCGCGAGCTGAACCGAACACCGCACTATTTGTGCCCAGATTCGATGGCATATTTTTCCCCGAAGATCCCGTCAAACTGATCAAACAAGCACCGAAGAAGCCCACCTTAATAAGCTTCACACAATTGGAATCATTGATTTTCAGTAAGTAAACTTTATTACTGTCCATTTACCTTCTGGCACCTTATTCTCATCTTTTGGTTAACGGCCTTACCATGGTTAAATCCACTAACCACAGTTAAGGGAATCCTAATCGCTATTCTCATCTGCTTGGTTAAGCATGCTGAGTCGTTTGATCGAAAAGTGCAAAAATAAAATAATAGTCCCAGAAAACTTTTTTGTTAGACCTGTTAGACCAAAAGTATAAAAGGCAAAGTTGTGCAGAATTTCATGCTGATTCTGTTTGTATGTTTAATTTTTCGAAATTCGGCCAAAAATTTCGAAATATCCCCTAAAAACCGTATCTTTCGGTATTTCGGGAAAATTTCGAACTTTTTGGCCGAATTTCGAAAAAAAAAATAAAAGTACCAGAAGATAGAGCACAAAATTCTGCATAACTTTGTCTTTTATACTTTTGGTCTAACGGGTCTAAGAAAAAAGTTTTCTGAGACTATTATTTTATTTTTGCACTTTTCGACCAAACGACATAGCACCGTGGTTAAGTTCCAAACTGTGGTTCCACTAACCACAGTTAAGTCAGCTCTTAACAGTGGTTAACTCAGGGTTCCCAAACGTCCTTATTTCTAAGATTTGTCCTTATTTTGACCCGGCGTACTTAGTTTGTCCTTATTTTTGGATTTTTGGAAGATTTTGTTTAAAAAATGACCGATTTTTTAAGGAAAAAGGGACTATTTTTTCAAAATTTTCTCCGGCGGTCCCTATCGGGACCGCCGGCACCCCTCAATATAATGATTTTCTTTAAAAAGTCTCAAAAAATTATCAATTTTCCTTAGGTCAATTTTTCATATTTTTTAAATAAGGTCAATTTTTCAAAATTTTCTCCGGCGGTCACTATCGGGACCGCCGGAACCCCTCTTTTTATTTTATTTTACTCCCAAAAGTCAAGCACTTCAGTTGCGTGGAGATGCATAAAACTTCTTGGTGATCGAAAACTGTTGGAAAAAATCCTTTCAGTTGAGAAATATCATTTATTTGATAAAAAATTTGTTTTTTTATTTGATATTGACGAAAAAATTGCGTTTTTAAAAGTGTCCTTATTTTTGACCCTAAAATCTTAGATTTTGACCCTGGTGTCCTTATTTAGCGGTCGGGGTCGTTTGGGCGCCGCCGTTTGGGCGCCGCCGTTTGGGCGCCGCCGATTGGGCGCCATTATACGAAGACAAATATCACAAAAATTTAATTTCAAAAAAAGCATCTAAAATAAATTCAAATGAGAAAAAACGAATTCAAAAGAAAAAAAACATAATTAATCAGTATTTATTCGAGAGTAATATTCGGCCAAAACCCCGTCATCAAATTGAACATTCTTTGGCAAAATAAGAATATAAAAAAATGGTAGACTGCGAGCCTTTGATTTTTTTTTGATTAATTTTAGAAAAGTTTTCGAACTAAAAATTTTCCTTTATCTCTCGCGTTTTCTTTCGATCTTTTTCTCAAAAATAAAAAAATGGAAAGAATGGCGAAATTTTGCTCCCAAATCGATTCTTATGGATACTAAAAATTTCTTTGATCAGTAAGAATATGAATATTTATAATTGTTCAAGGCTAATGCGAGCTACCCGAACGGTGTTATATTATGTCTCATTCGCTTGAAATATTTTTTTAAATAATATTTCTATTTGTTTGGTGGCATTTTCCGTCGGAATTTATGAAGGTACAGGGTTTTTTTAATT
The DNA here is from genome assembly GCA_001026735.1 of Rotylenchulus reniformis. NCBI lineage: Eukaryota > Metazoa > Nematoda > Chromadorea > Rhabditida > Hoplolaimidae > Rotylenchulus > Rotylenchulus reniformis. The sequence goes on along the minus strand of LDKF01000300.1, from coordinate 8,453 downwards.
GCTTTTTTTGAACTCAAAATTTTTATAAAAATTGATTTAAGAACAAAAAGTACAATTGTTGATTTTTTTCAAAAAAAGAAAAGGTAAATTCTCTTCTCGAATAATGGCGCCCAAACGGCGGCGCCCAACTGGCGGCGCCCAAACGGCGGCGCCCAAACGACCCGCTCCGTTATTTAGTGGTCTTTGGAGTTGGGAACCCTGGGTTAACTCCTAATCGATATTCCCATCTTCCCTTCCTAACTGTGGTTAAGTCCTTAACCATGGTTAACCTAGTTAAGCGAAAAAACAATTTATTTGCCCCTTGCAAATTTAGCAATTTCAAAAGGATCCAAGGATTTTCATGAAAAAATTTGGAGCTGTAGGAAATAAAAGGTGATAAAATCGCTGTTAAAAGAAATCTTACGACAAATCTGATATCAAATTTGGGCTCAACCTGTGTGAAAATCCACGAATCGCTTTAAAAAATTATATTTACCAGCAAAAATTATTTTTCACGTGGGGAAAACTAAGCAGGCACCTAAATTTTATTAATTTTTTAGCTTTTTGGGGCGGCCAAAACAGCTCATTGAGCTATCAAACTTTGCCATGGTCTGCCATTGAGACTTGGGGTCCCGAGCAATTGCGAAATTATATTGAGACTGAAATTGCGTACCCGGAACGATTTGGAGCAGTTCAGCCGGAGGCGGTCAATGAGATATTCAAATTCTACACAAATGCCACACTCGGCATCCGTGCCAACTACACCGGAAGTGCATTCTACATCCGGCAATATGCACAGGTAGAATTTTTTTTTTAATCTACAAAATATTCGATTTTTCGAAAAATTATTAATTTTTTTTTGAAATTATTTCCAAAATAAATTTCACTATTTTCGGTTTTCGTCTTTTTTCTTCATAAAAATTGTTTTTATAAGTTTACTAAAATTAATTTTTGAAGAATTTCTAATTTTTGCCAAAAATTTTACCAATTTTAGTGCATACCTATTTTTTGGTATTTAAAATGCATATTTTGGCACTTTTAGTGCATTTTTTTGCGCAAATTTGCAATTTTTATGACTAAAATTCTGGGTCCTATTTATTAGATGATTAATTTAGGTGATCAGTGACATACTCTTTATTATGTCGACCATTTGGGAAATCCAACGAAAAGCTGCCCAGGGGTGGCCCCTGTACATGTACATCAACAGTTATTTCGATGATGCCGCTTTTCCCTCACAGAACAAAATTATTCACGGTGGGGAAATTATTTATTATTAATGATTTTAAAATAAAATTTTTAATTTTTAGAGAGTTGGCATGGCAGTGACGAGCAACTCGTGTTCTACGACCCCAGTATGAACTACACATTCAATGCGCAGGACCGAAAAATCCAGGCCTTTTTCCTGGAAGCCTTTCGTAATTTCGTCAAAACTGGGTAGTTGTTTAAAATTTTATTATTTATTTAAAGGGCCTCCAGATCTACAATTTCCCCTAATTTTTTGATTTTTTTCGCCAAAAAATCTTTAAAATAGGTATTTATTGTACAAAATTTTCTGCTTTGGTTTGGACACCAAAAACACCTTGGGGTTAGAATTGAAAAGCAGGAAAAATCGAGTTTTTTGAGGGGTCGATCATGGGAAGTTGAGGTGGAGGCTCTAATCCTCTCGAGAAAAATAAATTTTATGCCCTCTATTACCTTTATGGTTTATTTTTATTTTATTATTCTATATGTGGATCAAATTTGCGTAAACCTGGTTCTAGAAAAAAAATTTTATGAGAGGAAATGCGCCTTAAAAATCGGAAAACATTGTAGACAAGGCTACTACGCAAGTAGCTCACTTATTTTTCTAAAATACAACCCATAAAGGAACCCGTCCACCACCTCCGTGTCCATTCCGCTTAAATGGCCGACCGTCAAGAACCCGTACCGACTCCGCCATGTCCAAGTTGTGGCGCCAAAGCCAGTTGTACGTGCCGATGTTGACGAAGAGCTGGGCGCCAGAATGGCATTTTGGGCCCGGATGACCGCCATCTACCCCCAGTACAACCTGATCCGCGAAATCCCACAACAGCAGAAATGAATTGAGATTTGGGGGAGCAAAGTGTGTTCTATCTTTTTTCCGATAAATCCTGTAAAAGGACTTGTTCCGTAATTCTGTATTCTAGTCTTGTAAAATTTTGCTATTTAATCTTATTGTTTAAATGGTTTCACATTCTGATAAAGGTTCATTAACGGGAAATATTTTCAAGCAAATTTATCTTTTAAGAATTTTCTGCTCCATTACCATTAAATCAATTTGTTTTTAGGTAATGACAAATTAAAATGCTAAAATAAAATAAACCAAATAAAAAAACTTATAGACCATTATCAGATAATAAATAGAAATAATAAAATAATGATTTTTCGAAAAATAAAAACTAAAAATCAATATTCAATTGTTGAATTTTATAAAATCGAATAACTAGAAATCGCCAAAAGTTGCTAGTATTAAACTTATTAGCGATAAAAATTCAAGAATGTCGAATCTTTCTTTCAATTGATTCAATCCAATTACTGAAAATTTCAATTAATAATATAAAATTTTTCAAAGTAGTAATTTGATTTTTTGGAATATGGAATTTATTCAGAAAACCAATAATTTTATAGCGTTAATTTTAGAAAAAGACATGTTTTTTGATATGAATTGCTAATGAATTGTTTGAAAAATTATAAAAATACTCTAAAAATATCATTTTTTGAAAATTTGAACAAATTCAAAAAAAGTTATAATTATCTGCAAAAATTTGCCCTTTATGAGTTTCTCAAAATTTATAAGTTTAGAGAAATTCGAAAATTTACAATTTTATGACATAAAAGTGCGATCCCGGTTTATCACAACAACTTGATGGGGTCCAGTTGGTCCAGAGGAAGTACTTTTCATGGTTGATGTTAGGGGATGTTGATGGATTGTCATGATGCTGGCGCGTTGCTGTATGACTATTTTTGCATTTTTCTTGGTTTTCGAGAAAAATTTCATCGGAAACACACGGACAATAGGCAACAAAAAATCGGCGAAAAATTTCTCCCGGAAACTCCTGAAAAATTGTAAAATTGGAAAATCAAAAAATTGGAAAAAAAATCTTACGACAGAATGGCCAAATAGATGACCGGACTGACGCCATATATCACGATATACAGCAGGGTCACCAAATGGACCATTGAGAGTTTCGAAAGGCCAAGATCAAGGCCTACGAAATTGAAAAAAATAAAAATTATTTAAATTTTACTATTTTTTTCTAAAGGATTCATTTTTTATCCTTTGGAAGTTTCCATTAGGATGTCCGGCTCATAATCTAATTGCAATTTACTTTTTTATGTCACATTGAGGTACCCCTTTAGAAACTTTTTAATCTGAAAAGTTAATTGGCCAAAATACCTAAAAAACAAAATCAGAAATTTATTCTCTATCTTTTGGCTTTTTAGTTTTTCAAAAATGAAATTCTTTTTATAGAATAGAATTTTTTTCAAGGAATTTTGAGCAACGAAAATAAATAAAAAGTTCCTACATATATAATGTTTTTATAGTTTTTAATTAAACATATTTTAACGATTTTGGATTTTAAAAAGGCAACAAAAATAAAAATAAACTACATTAGATCAAAATTATAAAGCAAATGATACTGATTTATCCTGACTTTTAGTCTAGCAATTTTTTCCGAAATTTGGCAAAAAATTGGAAATTTTTTGTAAAAAAAAGTTTTTTTTTCAATAATGTCAATTTTTTTTCAAAAATTTGAAAACCTACTCAGACCAAAGATTGTGGATTTATTTATTTCTTAGCAAGTTGGTTCAGAAAAAAATTTATTGGATAATCGTTAGGCTGAAACTATGAAAAGCAAATAAATATATGTGGGAGATAATTTAAAATTTTTAATCTCTCGAAAAATTTTCAATTGTCACTAAGAACATTATTTTTAAATTCAAAATTTTCAAGGAAATTTTCAAGGAATTTTTTAAAGTTCATTGAAAAATTTTCAAGCTTCTTTTAAACCTGATTTTTGGAAAATGTCATAAAATTCTCGGGTGAAATCGATAAACAAAAAATCAAAACAGAGAACAATTTTATTTATTTTTAATATAAGCCAGTTTAGTTTACCAAGGGATTGGTAGTCAATGTGGCATTTTTTCATCCAAATTGGCATTTTTCTAACGCCCAAGCACCGAAAATGGTGAACATTTGTGAATATAATATAGGTATTACCATATTTATTTTTCTTTTTTTTTTAAATTACCCGTGAGCAAAAAAAGATTGATCAGTGGATATTGGACGAGTAACACAAATTGCAGCATCGATTGGATCAGAATACGAATTTGTATGCCCTTTTGTGTTGCTATAGCAGCTGCATCCTTTGTTTCGGTCAAAGCTTCATTTTTATGCTAAATAAAATAATAGTTTATTCTTTATTTAATTTATAATTTTTTTTTTAATTCTAAAAATATTCATCCATGAACAAAATCAGAACATAGGTATATGTAGGAATACATTCATTCATTTCTAAAAAATTTACTTTTATAAAAATATTTTTAAATCCATTCCTGCAAATTTAAAAAAATGTTTTTAATTCTTTTATTTTGGGGTTATTTTTTGGGAAAGAGGTCCATCCACATGCAATTGATTGATCAAACGATTATTGTTTATTTTTGAAACTTAATTTTTAAAGTATAAAAAATCAATTTTTATATTTTAATCATACCGTACCCATTTGATGATGCCGAAAATGGCCAGATAGACAAGCACAATGGCCAGCGGATAGGCATATTTGGTGGTGTAGTTCCGGTCCAGCATCATCCAAATTTTGGCCCACGCTGTTTGGGGGTCGAAAGTCCAGACCAGGAAATCTCTGTCCATTGTGACGTCTATGAACGGCGTATTATAGAAGAACAGACTGACGCAGAAGTAGAGAGCCAGCAACAAGTGCAGGGTCTGCAATAGAGTAATCGCATTATTAAAAAATGCACCTATAAGTGGATCACATGTAGTCATAGTTCTAAATTTTGAGAAATCCAATACCAATAACCAGTATCACTAGTGGGGATATAGTTGTGTACCGTAACAAAAACTACGGAGTAGTAGTACTGTTTTTGTACGTAGTTCGGTATTAACAAGAATAGACAAAAAACCAGTAGACCGATAATGTATTATGTATAGCGTACTACGGTAATTTTTGAACTCCAGTCATTATTGTAAATGTGTTGTTGGTTATGCATTTATATCTGTATGCATACTTTGGTTTGGCACGCTGAAACCGACAAAGATTTAGGAACTGAAACATTTTAAAAGTTGCCATGCCAAAACTTTAAAAAAAATCTTAATTTAAAAAATTCCACTTCTAAAAATTAAAAGTTGAACAAACTATATTTCTTATAATTTACCTTTTATATTTTTGGACTTTAGAATTTTGTCACTTGGGGAAAATTATGTTCATAACCTAGTACCAATATTTACTCACCCGGTTCACCCATCTCTCCCATCGGTGTTCGCCCCTGCCGAAATCGCACAAAATGTACATTTTGATCACCACACAGAGCCGGTTGATGGCCAACCCCAAATTCAGCATAAATATCATTGCATAAGTGCATTGGAATAGAAAACCCAAAAACTGAAAAATGGAACGACAAACATTTAATAGAAAAAAAAATAAATAAAAAGTACAGAACAGATCGACTAGTGGCAGTGGCGGGCCGATTAGTGGCAAAATATGCAAGCCTTTTTGTTTATACATATGAGCATTTTCGTTGAAAAGATAAATTCAATAAATTAAACAACCTGGGAGGTGAAATATTTTGGTCTTATACACAAGAAATTTTTGATTTCTTCAAAAATTGCAAAAAGTTTGTACAATACAATCATATTCCTGTAATGTTTTCATTAAAATTTTCCAATCAATTTATGTAGGCAAAACCATTTTTGGCGCCCGCTTTAAAAAGCGCCATTTTGACCATGCAAACTAAGAAATTATTTAAAAGCTTTTCAGTCCGAAATTATGTAAAAATTATGCAGGATTTTCATCCGCTATCCCTTGGCTTTTTTATTTTTTTTTGTAAATTTCCTCGAAAATTTTGAAAATTTTCATGGCTATTCAAATATTAAAAAGAAATTATTTAAAAGCTTTTCAGTCCGAAATTATGTAAAAATTATGAAGGATTTTCATCCACTACCCCCTGGCTTTATTTTTTTTTTGTAAATTTCCTCCAAAATTTTGAAAATTTTCATGGCTATTCAAATATTAAAAAAACTATTATTTAAAAAAATTTCTGCACATATTTACCTTTTATACATTTGGTCTTAGAAATTAAAAAATTAGTTCAAATTTGGCCAAAGTGGAAGTTTTTTATGCTATACGGCGTATCCGCTGCGTCTCTAGGGGACTCTCTTCTGTCAGCGGTATTCCCCCATTTCAGAGGTTGCCTGTCGTGCTGTACGGTGGGAAAAAAGCAAAATAAATGTTTCCTCAAAAGAGAAATATTGGTGTTTACTCAATATTCAAAAATAAATGTTTCCTCAAAAAGCAAAAAGTGTTTTCCTCAAAAAACAAAAAGTGTTTCCTCAAAATTAAAAAGTTTTTCTTCAAAAGTGAAATATGGGTTTTCTCAAAATGCAAAAGTAAGTGTTTCCTCAAAAATGAAAAGTGTGTTTCTAAAAAAGCAAAATAAATGTTGCCTCAAAAGAGAAATATGGGTGTTTACTGTTTACTCAAAATGCAAAAGTGTATTTTCCTCAAAAGAGAAATATGGGTGTTTACTCAAAATGCAAAAGTGTATTTTCCTCAAAAAGCAAAACTAAGTGTTTCCTCAATAAGCAAAA